>OX388322.1:600000-750562 GCA_947579605.1 Athripsodes cinereus | reverse complement strand
GGATCTTAACATTTCAATTAAAAACAATTGTTTAGATTTTGACATTTACAGAAAACCAACATATAGTGATAATATCATACACGCCACCTCTCAACATCATTACTCACATAAAATGTCTGTATTTCACTCCCTCATTCATAGGCTAACAAACATTCCTTTATCAAAAGAAAACTTTACTAAAGAACTTGATTTAATAAAAACCTTAGCTTCAAATAATTCATACGATCCGGATTTGGTTGACAAACTATTACATAGAAAAAACTTGAAAATATTCAGAAATTCTGTTGCCCCTGGCTTAGTAAATAAAGTTGATAAAAAATGGGTAAAACTAAACTTCGTTGAAGGTATTAGTAACAAAGTTTCAAAAATAATCACTAAAACTGGTAAAAACGTAGCATTTTATAACAAAAAATCTTTACATAGTTTCCTGGTTAACAACAAAGATAAAATCAAATCGTTAGATAATAGCGGTATTTATCAGTTGTCCTGCAATGATTGCCCCAGTGCCTATATTGGACAAACTGGAAGATCCCTCAATACCAGAGTAAAGGAACACTTGGCGTGTCATCGTCTGAAAAACATAGATAAGTCAAATTTTGCTGACCATCTTACGTCTAATAATCACACATTTGACCCTGATACTGGTATCAAATTAATCCATAGAGGGGTGAAAGGTCAACTTTTAAATCGCCTTGAAACTTTGGAAATAAATAGGTTAAAAAATAATCCTGATATTCACATTATTAATGAACAAATTACTCTTAGTTCTTCTCCTTTATTAAAACCTATTATCTAATTCTTATTATTGTGGATTCCCAACTAGCTAATCCTTTCTAAAAACTTGTGTACTGCCGCTCTTTTGTTCTTTTGTTTCAGTCACTACATACCTGCAACAGTGATTCATAACCATCGGCCTCCACACCTCCTGACAAGATCAACAATTAATTATCTATTAAATTTATTTTTTACAATTTACTAATTGGTTTACTATTGTATAGACTCATTTTAATTTTAAAGATTATTTTTCATAGAAAAACATAACATTATATCAAGCAGATTCATATTTTATACATACTAACTATCAGAGGAAGGCTACCTCTTAAAAAAATAATGCTCATCTCTGATATGGGTTTTTGTGGTTTCCCCAATATCGTTAAAAGGCAAATGCTGGAGATGTTTTTCTTAAAATCCGTCCACAACGGTACTCTATTTCAATTGTTTGTTACTACTGTCTTAACTACCTCTTTTGTTTTGCTACCCAATGACATACTATATATATTTGTTACCAACCTGTAATTTCTTTACTTTTCGCCAGCCTGATGATGAGAGCGGAAGCTCTTGAAAGCCGGCTCGCGTTCAATAAAAAGTCACCGTGGATATACTACAAATAAGTGTTTTATTTTAATTAATTCAACATGAATTTCCACCAAGTACCGTCGGTTGAAAATATCAACTTCATTTAAGTTTAATTTCTGTAAATAGGTCTCCCCTTACTTTTTCAAATCATATCAATCTTAAGTGAGTGTCAAGACTTATATAAAATATATATCTACCTGCAATACGAACGATTAATTTTATATTAAAAGACGCATCATTATGTAGGTATAATGATATCAACCAAGGGGTGAATGATCTGGGTATAAAATTACATGTAATTATCTACAGGTGAGGTCATACTACTGATGTAAATAATATAAGACACAATATCGTTATTGAGAGTGACATCCTGAAACCTTATATACAAGCATTGGAGAGATTTATAATATCGATATACCGATACCTGTCAATATAATAAATAATGTTTAGAGGATACAGTGTATGTAATATGATAATACTCGCACAAAGGTGAAATGATTAATCTGTAAATATAATATAATATAAGACCGGAAGTATTTTTATTCCTATTTTAGTAGATCAAAGGATTTTTTTATGATGCGGAGAACTACTGGGACAACGAACTCCAACTTACTGTCGCATCATCTCTTTGCTGGTCTTCCAGTTTAGTGGCTGCCTTCTGGTATATTGTATGCCACCACATATGGGTGCGTGTTAATGTTTCGCGTACAACAGTATTTTGGATAACTGTACCTTCATATTTCATCAGCGGGGTATCCAGCAGATCAGTTGAATGTGATAGACATACAAGCTGTTCTCTTTGCGCCAATAAAATATAAGACTCTCACGAGTCTGAAAATCTATAAAGAGCAATAATTCCTGGAGTTGTGGAAGGAAGGCGTCGAAGGGGACGAATTACAGCAAGATGTAGCGACCAAATTACGGAGGCCACACAGAGCTCACTGCATGGGGCCCTGCATATGGTGGAGGATCGCACGAGGTGGATACAGATGGTCTATTGCACGAGTCACGTTCCTCCAAATTGAGGGGCTAAAAGAGATGATGAATAATTTCATAACATATAATTAAAAAAAAATTGTATTGCGTTTCCATTATTGTATGTCTATAGTTACCAGTGGGGCATAATTTGTATTACAAAAAATCTGCAATAACCAGAGAAAAAATGTGAATCTCAAGCTGAAAAATAATTTAATATAAAGAAGATATTAATTTAAAAATGTATGACATTTTAAAGTAGCATTTATTAGAAACGTTTTTCAGAAGCCACAAGCATCATGATATATTATGTTTTTTATATTAAAGAAAGGGATGGCAAAATGAAAGTGTAATAAATTATATGCGTAAATCATGAATATGTCGTTGGCTAATGAGATAATGCGTTGCTTTGCAAATCACCTAAGCTGGTTGTTGAGTTTTCAAATGAAGCCAGAAATATTTAGTATAATATCATTAATTACCTGGCACACTTTAAGGTTCCACTACCAACAAACATTTCGTTACTCCTGCATTCAATAGACAAAAATGTATTTCAACTACTAATTCTCTTCCTTGAAACCCAATTAATTAAATTGTATATAAATGTTTTTCTTTTTGGTGTAGGTTGATGACTCTTTGTTCTTTTGATTTTTGGTGGTCGTCAACGTCGGGAGGACCCGACAAGACAGACAGAGAAGAAGAAGAAAGTCTTTAAAATCAAATGAAATATTATTATTCAACAATTTATCAATTTATGCAAATAAAACATGGACATGATTTAAGAGGGACGAATGTGGAGTTAATGCTGTGGAAATATAATTGTTGAGAAGAATGGTTGATAAAATGTTAAGTGATAGAAATGGACGGATGCGAGATAAGTGTTGCGTACCTATAGTATGAAAATAAATTGGGATGGGTTGGACATGTGGAACGAATGGACGATAAAAGAATTACGAAGAAAATGTATTCATATGAAACAGGTGGTGTGAGAAATTTGGTGGCTTGACTTCGTGGATCAGATTCTTAAGGATGGCAGTGGTTTGAATAAGAGAAATCGGCGTGTATGTAGGAGATATTGTACAAATATGGAGGAAGAGAATGAATTATGTAAGATACCTCACCCTAGAGGTGGATGCTCCATTAAACAACTTAGCCTACTTGGGATACGAGGTTTATTTATTTTTATTTTATTTATTTATTTATATTTTTTTAAAACATATTTACATAGTTAACAAATACATATAAATAAAACATTATTTTTCAATGACTCAACTTCAAAAAGAGAAAATCTCGTGTTTTGAAGTGAGCTACATTGTTACAACATTACAAAACAATACAAAAGTAAATAAAAAGAAAACACAATCAAAAACATTACCAGAATAAATCCTGAAACTTTCCATAAACTTGAAAAGAAAAAAAAAGCAAAACACATCGTACAAAAATACACATGTTAATACAAATTAAATAACAATAAGGTACAATATTCTCAATCAACTTTTTTAAAGCTAACTTAAACTTAGCTATACCAATATTTGCTAGATCCTTGCAATCCACCGGCAAAGCATTATACCACTTCACTCCTAGGTAGGAGTAGTGGTTTTGCGCAAACAGGCAAACAGGTGTGGGTATAGTACGAGTCATATTAATTCCCTCTGTAAGAGATACTTGAATTTAGCTTCTGCACGAAGAAATTATGGAGCTAGTCCCATATTGAAAAGTACTGCATGATTATTATAATTAAGACACTCTTCATCAGCATTTTCTTTTATATTTTCGCCAATCTTTTGTAAATTGGATTTCCTAGTCTTGTGAAAAACGAGTTCGAGTAGTTTTACTTCGTCTTAGATGTTAAAAATGCAGAGTTCGAGATAAACGTAACATTTTCTAAAAAAATACATCAGACGTTTTGAAAAAAACCTAAAAATTTATGCAAAGAGACATTATCTGAATGAGCCAACCACATAGTATATAAGCTATACTATGTGAGCACATTACAATGTATTGTAATATATATATATAAAAATTATTATCATATTATTTATATTATATCTACTTGCATAGACATGATATCTGGTGTTTAACCGAGAACAGAACACACACCCTGATTCTCTACCCCGTCAGCCTGACAGAACAGAAGCTTTCACGGGTTGTTAACTCTCTGTAAAGCGTTACGTTGACTATATTATTATTATAACATCTTTTTAATATGCATTTAAATATTTACGATGTACGTAAGTATGAAAGAACAAGTAGTTACAATAATCACGGGGATTCCAAAGCGTGCAATATAGATTCTTGCACACTTATGTACCACGTGTTTTATTACAAATAGGGTAAGAACGTTTTTTACGTTATTAATAAAAAATAAAAATATGATACATACATACATACCATCACGCCGCTTCCCTCGCGGGGTAGGCAGAAAGGATCGAGCGCCACTTCCTTCTATCTTTGCATACATCTTTCGCTTCCGTCACTGTCATACAATTCCTCATGCATGCTCTCCTGTTCAATGTGCTCAACACGTGACCGTACTGTAGGATTTGATTTAAATGATCTTGCCATTTAATCCTCGGACGTCCACGTCTCCGAGCACCATTCCTCTCAGCCAAATATATCTTCTTAGTCATTCTGTCCTCATTCATTATATCCACGTGCCCAAACCATCTTAACTTATTTACATTCATCCTTGTTATTACACCAACCTTCATTGCACATTCCTTTCGTATATCAATGTTACGCACACGATCTCTCAGACGTTTACCACACATCCTTCTCAACGATCTCCTCATCCGTCTCCACGAAGACAACATCTCATAAACGCTGACCCTATTCGTGTACAAAACGTGGACATAGTCCCATCTAACCACGTTAAGTTCCTCGGAGCGCATCTTGATAACGCCCTTACGATGGAGAAACACATATCATCTACTGTTAGTAGTGGTTTCTATACTTTAAGGCAGCTCAAGAACATAAGGAAAAATATATCAACCGACGGAGCTAAAACCATAATTAACTCATTCGTCGTATCACGATTGGATTACTGCAATGGCATCCTTGCAAATCTTCCGCAATATCAACTCCAGAGGATTCAGTCCGTTTTTAACGCGGCTGCACGTTTCATTTACCAACTAAATCGCTCTGCACACATATCTGCCACCCTTCAATCTCTTCACTGGCTCAGATGTCCGGAGAGAGTTGAATTTAAAGTGTGTTTGACAGTATTTAAGGCACTTCATGCTATGGCCCCAGAATATATCATGGAACTCTGTGGTAGACAGGCGTTAAGTCATAGACAGACAACACTTAGGTCTTGTCAAGATATTACAACTAAATTGAAGGTGACCAGAGGCCTGAGTCAACAACACACTATCGCGTCACGTTCCCGCTCCGCTAGCGTTCGGGTGCAGACGATGGTGCGCCAAAGTGTTAATTTTCGTAACTATTGTGTATCTTAGCAACGAAATTGACACTTGCTTGCAACATCGTCTGCACCCGAACGCTAACGGAGCGGGAACGTGAGACGAAAGTGTGTTGTTGACTCAGGCCTCAGTACTGTATCGAAACCAGTGTACGTGGAGCGTGCTTTTGCAATATCGGCACCTGTAGTCTGGAACAGGCTTCCACAAATGATCAGAGAAACGCAGGACATATCTCGTTTCAAGAACCAACTGAAGACTTATCTATTCAAGAAATCTCACGGAATAATCCAAGCACAACCTTAGTTAGCAAAGAGCGCCCTTGAGGTGGATTTTTTTTCACAAAACGGCGCTTTACAAATCATCCAAATAATAATAATAATAATAATAATCTCATTTCCACTGCATTTATGCCACTTTCATCCTTCTTTAACCATGTCCACGTCTCACTTGCATACATAAGTGTTGGCACTTAGATTAAAGATATGATTTAAAGTTTTATTAGTTACTTTATTATAGTGACCAAAGTTTTGACAATTCGATTTCGTTTTTTAACGGAGTTTGATGGATATGGAGTTTTACAGAACAAATATTGTTGGCACAGAGAAGACAACTTGCATATTTATAACTGTTTATTACATGTGATTTGCTGGCTACCCTACGTGTGAGATATGCCACGATAGTATAGACAAAATGAATACCGTAAAATACTCGAGTTTTTCGTTGTATTAAGCTCTGGTTTAGGGGAGGATTTTGTCGGGGGGAGCCCTTAAGGCAAATCCTGAGCCCTCCCTTTGAATTTTTCTTTTGTTTCGTTGAGTCTGGATGATATAGGAGCTCAGCTCTTAAAACATCCAGGGGAAAGTGGTGGGAAAACCCTTAATGTATTAAGCTCTGATTACGATATTACGTTGCCTGTTTTTGATTGTCCTGTCAAAGGCAGATGTTCGAAAAACTAAAAGATATTTTACATCTTAAATTCAGAGATATGGTTTGTCGCCCATCCTGAATGTCTTAATTTTTTGTTGGTACGGAGAGGACGGCTCAAGATATATGGCAAATCTCATCGCTGAATTTGAAATAAAAAATGTCATCATAAAAATAAGACACTTATGTTTAGTACTTCTGTCAATGTGGAAGTACGAAATATAATTGTGTTGTTTTTATTTATTTGACGTGAACTTCCACTAAGTAACAAATATTTATAAAAATGTCTTTATTTTTCGAGCATCTGCCTTTAGCAAGACACTGGAAAACTTATAAAAAAGAGTGGGAGACCAATTCTTTGCTGGGTCCTCCACCTAAAAAATTTTTTTGTGTTTGTAAATGTAATGAAAAATGCATGCATAATTAAAAAAATCTTTCATTCCATTATTTTATGCGTTCTATGATTTATTATACATGCTGACGTCATCTGACTGAATCATTTAAAAAAAATGATTATAAACAGACATTAATCTAAATGCAACAGTGCGAGATCGTAAAATCAAAGATCAATGGATATGGATGTTGATTCTAGGTGTCGTAA
Source organism: Athripsodes cinereus (assembly GCA_947579605.1). Taxonomy (NCBI): domain Eukaryota; kingdom Metazoa; phylum Arthropoda; class Insecta; order Trichoptera; family Leptoceridae; genus Athripsodes; species Athripsodes cinereus. Next base: position 743,284 of record OX388322.1, on the reverse strand, counting down.
AGCGCCTTGAAGTGATATTATGACAATAAAATAGTTAGCTTCTTGAATTCCTACCTCATTGTACATCTTTTTACTCATCATCTTTCACCGTACTTCCTAGCAGAATCTGGAATCACCTCCCCAATGATATTTGGTCCTCTTTTACTATTGGCTCATTCAAATATAGAGTAAAATCCCTCATAAACAACCTACCATCACATTGAATAGTAGATAGTATTCACTTAGATACATGTACCTATATAGGTAAAGGTTTATGGTTGTAAATGCTTACATATTTTTTTGTATATTTAAATAGATATTTTTGCTTTATATTATATTCTTTTTTTCTGTTTTACATGCCTTATGCATTTTAATTGATCAAAACTGCAGGGCTACTCTAGACAAAATCTAAACACGATCTTAATCTTAATCATACGAAGCGTGAAGTGACTATTGGGCAAAAATACGCACATACCGATCGCGCGGTAGCGCGGTGTTTTTGACCATAGTCACTTCGTGCATCGTATGATCAAGATCAAGACTAGATTAAGATCGTATTTAGATTGTGTCAAGAGTAGCCCTACTGACTTTATGATAAAATACACTAATTAAACAATGTATTTGGTTTACTGGAAGACATTGCCTCTGTGACAATAAAGTATTTATTATTATAGTCTGTGTTTGTGTGTATGCATGATTCAAAGATGATCAATGTTTGAGTGTGTTGTTCAAACATGGAATGGTTAATTAATCTACATGTAATATTATTTATTATTAAGTGACACGCAAAAGACGGTTTGCATGTTTGTTGCATGCAATTGATGCGTTGGCTACCCCATTTGTGGGATACGCCGTGATGGTATAATAGTAGTCTAATATTCAATGTACAAAAGGTGCGAAAATCCACAAAAAGAAAACAAGAAAAATCAACAATATATTTTTTTAACATAATGGTAAATATTATAATCTAATGCATGGAATTAATTCCTGAAAGGCCTGAAGCAAAACGCTTTAAGCTCTGTTGGATTATGCTGTTATTATTATGATAAAATACTGTTTGTTTCATATACAAGCTTTCGTGGTTGAAACCTCGCATCCTGTACTTCAAGCTATCATCTACAAACATAAATTATTTATACCTACGCATTCTGCTTTTGAATTAATAATATAAGTATTGTATTTTATTTAATTATTAATTATTGTTCTACTTTTTAATACAACTTTGGTTTTCCATTTCCACTTTATATTTTGCTCACCATATTGTGTGTATCAGTATTTCTCTTCTATTATCACGCTAATTTATTATATATTGAAAAATATTACTTATTGCGATAAATTTGTCCTTTTATTTATAACTGTTTGTGTAATATTCTCAATGACTGTACTATTTTTTTATCAATGATAGTGTAGAGTAGTAGTATTAGTACTAGAATGTTGGTTCCTATAGTGATAGCTATGGGAAACAAATGAAATAAAAAATAATGTTTGATAAACACGTTTTAACAAAAAGTGAGTTTAGATTAAATAGAATGCATAAGATGGTTGAAGAAATGAGAAAGGCGCCCCAAAGTTTACGAATTGGCTCTAGGCTGGCTTAAGTGATCACTTTGGATGTCTATAGACAACGTTTACCAATTCCGCCATTCTTAGTGTCACGATCTCCACCAATCGAATAAAATTTTATGCAAAACATAGAAGCAGCCATTTTTTTTAATCTCATATTTCAGATCTCAAGTGGACCAAGATCTCCCGTCTAAATGGCGCCGTAACAATTAAGTTCAATACTTTATCAGTTGCTGATACGACGTATTCAGCAACAAATGTTTAGAATAAAAAAAAATTAACTGGATTATGACAAAACCAATCAGACATCTAGAGACAACAAGATTTCTGATTGCGGTTTTTTCTGTCTGGTAAAAAATATAGTAAAAATACTCTTAACATTAAAATAATATTTATGAAACAAATATTTTCTTTTCTTTATGTAATGTAATGGTTTCTGTAAAAGATGATAATGGCAACATAATTTATATAAAGATGTACGATAATTTATAATACCTAACTCCTTAAAGAATAGTACCTACTTCAGAAAATATTTTCTCTATTTGGAACTCAAAAATAATATCGTGCTGAGGCTATTATTTTAAAAAATTACTTCATTTATTATTATGAGTAAAAAGATATAAACCATGGAAAAGATTTTTGAAACTACCGAGACATTTCGTATGTATTGAAATAATAATATAAAATCTCTTGTAATAATAAATTATAACATTTGTTAAAAACAATAAAATATTAAAATAAATTTATATTCAAAATATAGAACCCCAACATTATTCGAGTTGATTCTTCCATGATGTCCTATGAAAATAGTACAATCATGGGAGATAACTTACAGAGCTACAGGGACAAAAACCTTCTTACTATCCTGGTGGACGATAGTAGTACGGCCTTCTGCATGCTGTATTTGAGCCTGTCATTTACTCCCAGTTTTCTGAGAATGCTTGACTCTTAGGTATACCATTCACAGACAATACTATAGGCACGATGACTGTGGTTGGTGTTCTCCACATATCTTTAATTTCTAATATTATTATTAATATGAGGTATTCAGAATGGGTGGTTTATCTCACCACAGTTGAATTGAAAATGTTAAAAGTCTTATAATTACGAATTCCTGCATTTTACAAAGTACTCTAAATACATTAAAACACCTATGAAAAAACATGGTATACCTAAGTACATTTTTTGTGTGAATTACTCTTTTATAGGTACATAGGTATAAAAGCTCAAATAGAATTATTAATTAAATATAGTGACATGCAAAATGAAAACATTGCAACATAAAAAAGCGTTTTTTAAATTTCGTTAAGCTTTGTAAAACTCAAAAGCTTTTTATACTTTGGGCAAACAGAAATAAAAAATAATAACAATATTACAACGGACAGGTAAACTGAGTATGAAAAAAGTATTTTCAATTATGGCTCAGGAGAATAATAAAAATAAAAACTCTTTGTATTGTTTTCTTTTATACGTGAATTCCACGGAACAAAACGGACTTATCCGTCATTTTTCCAACCTTCTCTTTTCGATATGCTTATCAGACAGAGCTGATCTTAGAAAGCGAGGGCGTCCGAGAACCACGTGTCATGATTATAATCATAATCATCGCCCTATAAGCTTCTCACGGAAGCACAGGGCAGAACCTAGCCTCCTTCATTCAGACAGGCCTTCTGTTATTTACCAAACTGTATATATAAATATAATTTATGTTTTTACTTTTATTTTGTCGTTCATGTTTCATACTGTTTGTATTACATATTATTCTGTCCTTTTCTATTTTATTGAGGTGGGTCTCTTTTCAATCCTTCATTTAGAGCGACTTTGCTGTGCCAATAGCGTCACCTCTTCCTACGATGATCCCAGTGCTCCATGATGCAGGAGAGACGATGGTCCTGGCTGGGTTATGTTTTAAGAATGCACAATGATAGCTGGCCAAAAAGAGCACTGTTCTTCCATCTGAAAAGGTTTCGACAGCCCGGGCATCTCTCTTTCACAATACACCGTTCCTATAACAACGTGGTATGATCACGTGGATCAAATTTTCAAGGATAACCGTGTGTTGAGTAAGAGAAATCGGCTTGGAACTACGTGAAACTCTATGAATGTGGAAGTAGTGAAAAAAGTATAATATGTTAGCATAGATCTACACGGCATCCCATCCTCTCTTATTACTCCGCATGGGATACGGTGTAAGTGTATAAGTAGAATTCAAAGTAAAGTGAATATTCAATCGATTACATTTTGTATAATGTGTTTTTATAGCCCAAATCTTAAAGTGCTTTAGTCATTATGCAGAATTTATTTCATATTTTTCGGTAATAATTCAAATTTCGCTTATTTTATTCTACATCTATGTATATTGAATTTTTGTTACTGGAAAATTTCTATAAACGTAAATGATAACAAAAAAAGCTTGACAATACATTATGGAGTATTGAGTCTGTAGATAAATTTTATTTTGTGTCTTGTAGTAAATCAATTTTTATTGTCGTGTGTGAATCATATTCTGGGATCATTATTTATTTTTATTTATTTACATTCGTACTAGTATCAAAAGCGACTAAGTGCACATTTGATATAAGTACTTTGATCATTTTTTTTTGTGACACTGAGTACATTCATAAATTTTAAAGTTTATTCCATATTTTAATGGATTTTTCATATACTTATATGTTTATATAAAAAAATATATGATAAAATCAAATAAATGTATGGACTAGAAATTCAAAACACTCACCCTAAATGCCTTGTTTTTTTATAGGCACAGACAGGACAATCTGTATGTTTGAAATAGTTATATATTATGTTCAAAATATGTCAAATATTGGTTTGAAATAGGAATTGGTAAAATTGGTGAACATATGATAAGTAAAGTGCACTCAAATCAGCCTAAGTCGATTCGTAAACACCGCTACATTTTTTCTGTTTCCTACAAAAGGGAGATTACATAATCTGTTGGTTGTGCAGATGAGTAATATTGTTATTATTTCAAATATTGGATTTAATTGCTTTTGATTTCGAAATCATAATATACGGGATTGTGAATTATTAATTGTTTAATTGATAAAATATGGGAGTAATAAACGTAATTATTGATTGATATGTTAGATCAGTGATTCCCAAAGTGGTCTATATCGACCCCTAGGGGTCTATGACAACCTGCAAGGGGTCTACGTCAGCGAAAAAAAATTTGGGGGTCCATGAAATGAAAATGGGGGTCCACGATAGTGGATCTCAACACATACACTGATAATACCTATTTACATACTTACATCATACTATCTTATAGGTAATATCAAGACATACCTATACATTATTTATAAAAGTACCTATGAAGTAAAAAAAAATATACGTATATTTTACATAACAGATACAAAATTTTATTTTGAGTAGTTTTAATTTAAATTCAATTAATAAATGTATAAATTAACATGTGTTTTTACTTTAAGTTTTTAACACTAAACTTCACTACAGTTAGAAATTTACAGGAAATCAATATCAGGTAAGTAGGGGGTCTACCCAACACGGAAAAACATGGCAAGGGGTCTACGACACAAAAAAGTTTTGGGGAACTCTGTGTTAGATATACGTTCAATATTGCTTCGCTATTGTCCTTATCGGAACATAAAAATAACAAATGTCTTAAATGACAATGTTTCTATTAAATTGGCATATTTCGGTACAGTTTATTCAAATTAAAACATACATATCCATGTTTGCATGTAACCCATCACATAAATTGGAGAAATCACACCTCGTGAAAAGAATGGGTTTTGGTTTCAAGTCCCATCCGGAGCACCAGCTCGAGGCATCAGCTCGTTGGATGATACAGGCGAATCTCATAATATATTCAAGGAAATTATCTCCGAAATTATGAAAACCCATGAAAAAAACGAATTTTAATATATGTTTTTTTTGCAAAATTGACCTTTCTGAACCATTGGAAGAATAAGACAGTGCGCGAATTATTGTTGTACCTTCGTCAAATGAAAAAGAGTGCGATAAAAAAGGTTCAGCATTATCGCATGTGATTTTTTTTAAGTTGAAGTAGTTTATCTTTTAGGAAAATAATTTGGGATGAGCAGAGCATGTAGGCGTACTGTGAAATCGGATGAATCTTCGTTTGTACGTTAAGATTGACAGGTGATAACAACTTTCGGCAAATGGGCTCAGCTTCGCTGCTAGATTGATTAAATGTGAAATGTGGATAAAACAAACTTTTCAGAAGCTTTCAGTCAGATAAAGCTACTGAAATACAGCCACTGTAATAAACTTTTATATAAATATCTGTCAAATTATAATTCAATGTTTTTTTCGCCAAAAAGGTTTTCCACGAGGGTAATATCCGATAATCCCGTGGAGCTCCCGGTAAAGAATTGATCTCACACTCTTTTCCGTAAGTTTTCAAGTGTCCTGTAAAAGGCAATAGTTCCAAAAAATAAAGACATTTTACATCTTAAATTTAGCGATGAGGTTCAACGGAGAGGACAGTTTGCATGCTTATTATATGCGGCTGGTCTGCTGGTTACCCTACTTGTGGGATATGCAAAGTTGTAGTAGTAGATTGTAATTCCTGATACAGTCTTAATCTTGAATCTTATTTAGAGACTTAAAAACGTTAAATTACTTCTCTGAATTGTCGAAAGAACCTCTACACATTCGGGCATCTCAGGAGTCGAGGACTTCTTCTTTCACTTACGGTAGCCCTGGAGGACAGAATGACGCAAGCATCCTTTGAGAAATAATGTAGAAAAATAAAAAAAATTGCCCTTACAGGTAAAAAATAAAAAAAATGAATTCACATAATACATGTGTGCTAGAATTAACAAAATTTAATTGGTGAAATAAGCTACCCAGCATCAATAGTATCACTTAATTCTCCTTGTACCTTATCAGGTTTTCCCAACTTCGGCAATCGCTTTTGCAAAGGCCTTCCTTTCATGTGTCAGTCGGAAGAGTTCTTTCACACGCCGCACTCCAGTCCCCAGTCTTAGTATTTTCTACTGAACTGAAAGTACAGATTAGAGTATAATATGTCATACAAATAAAATGTGGGTTTGTCCGCTGACTTGTGAGTTGGCGTGATGAAAGAAGCTACCGCCAGATTGGTATTCACGTATTTTTGACTATAGTCACTTCGCACATCATAAAATTAAGATCGTATTCAGATTGTGTCAAGAGTAACGCTGCAGAGAATAAGCAACATGTACATATGTATTGATATTTTTGTATTTTATTTATGATTAAATAGCATTTAAATAGCAATTTTTGTAATATAATATATTTCACAAAATACAACAACAATTATAAACTTTTTTTTATGAAGAAAATCAATATATTATTTTCTTGTAAATTGTTTCTGAACGAGTAGGATAAGCAAATTGTTTTATTGAAACTATAAATCTAAAATCGATACAAAGCTTGAAGCTATTAAATATAATGTAAATATAAAATTGAATGTATCGGTAATCGATATAAGATAATATTGTTTCATTATACTAAGAATATATTTCCAATATGTGATATAATCACAACAAAAGTTTCGATGATATCATAAAAGTAAACAGTTCTTTAACACGTGTTACTAACTCACTTCGTATATTTGCTCTTTAACATTTCGTTCGTGAATATATAATAAATATAATATTTTATAATTATATTTTATAATAATATTTTATAATTATTATTATGTAGGTATGTGTATGGAAAATTTCTAAAGCGCCGTTTGCTCATAACATGACCTCAAGGGTACCGTATACCGTGTCCATCACCCGAAACTCCCAGCAGAAACGTGCGGTAACGACAATTACCAAAATTAAAAAAAAAAAACAATAGATTCGGTTTGCACAATTTACTTCCTTATATGCATAGTAGGTATCTTACGGAGCTTATTGTTTTTTGTCTAGTTCATTTATTGTTTAGCTCTCTCTCGGCTTAACGATTTTTTTAATCTAGGTAGAAATAGATATCTAGGTATATTTAAAGTGCAAACCTTTACACAAATCGTGGGTGTTACACATTTATGTGTTAAGTGCATTGTATATATGTGTATCGTCAATAATACAAGATTCATATCATAGTTTGGGACTAGCTTGATCTGTGTGAATCGTCTATACATGTTATGTAACGTCAACCTTTATACAAAGTAGTAGGGAAAAATAAGCCTCGCTTGTCGTAATATTCTAATGATACGTAATGGACGGGCCAACTGGAGCCTAAGTCAGGTTTCTCGTACTGTCAGCAACGCTAAATTATCTCCATGGTAACAACTGAAGTTGCTAATGTTGCACCGTTGTTACTATGGAGGTAATGTTGTTACCATGGAGATACATAAGCAATTTCCGTTGTTACCATGGAGATAATATTGTTACCATAGAGATAACAAAGGAAACGGAAGAGTGTATAACCTCAGAACGAGAAGAACCGACCCCAACAGTCTTCAGCGGCAATAAGTTGGGACAGTGCCAGGAAGAAGAAGAGATAACAAAGGAAATTGCTAATGTTGCACCGTTGTTACCATGAAGATAGTGTAGCGTTACTGACCGTGACTTAGGCTCTGCTCTCGTCCGATCACCAAAGTAAAGCGTCGTTAGATACGCTATAACTGAGTAGGTATAATTGTTTTAGGAAATATGTCTGATATAATAACACAGAATATAATAATCCTTCTTACAGAATATAAAGCTTTCATTAAGTATACTAATAATAATTATTATTATGAAACAAGCATAAGGTTTAAGTATGTCCTCGTTATTCACAGCACGCGGTTGATGACTGCTTTGTTCAACGGAATTTACAATGAATAGATGAAGCTTTAATACAAAGCTTACAAATCTCTCTACATACATACGTACCTATTATACTCACAGCAATGAAAATTATAATTTATTTACAAAAAATATTCGTCTTGTGAAATGAATAAACAAGAAAGTTATTAAATGGAGGTACATTTGTATCAATATAACTCTGATAAGTTTGCGGAATAAAATAGGTCTCCCGCTCTTCCCTGGTAGTTTTCGAATGATCTGTAAATGGTAAGATTTTTTCCCAAAAGATCTTTAATACATTCTATTCAGTGATGACGTATAAATGTCCTGTTTTATGGCATAAAGAGGATGATATGATTGTTCATCACGTGTCGTTATTCAATAGCTGTCTTACTTACAGGGGTTGCGTGATTTTTCATCAATTTTTCGTCTGTTTTGTGTTAGTTGTGTTATATGTATACACTGAAATTCATATCTATTAAAAATATACGTGTGCTAGAATAGAGAAACATTGCTAAAATATTAAATAAACACCATTGCTATACAACGCATTAACAAAACCTCACTCTAGATTGTTAAGTTTTGTTTAGAAAAAAATAATAATACATGTGTGTTTTATAACAATAAATAAATAATTAAGGAATATTTGGGTTTAAGGACATGAGGCCGTCGCGTCGTGACTGGTATGTAGGGATCCATGTTTACCTTTTGTGGGATATGGAAAAGGACACGAGCTTATTTGTTCATGGTAAATATTGTACTAACGGGTCGTAAATACAAATAAATAAATACACAGAACGATCCCAGCAATGTTTGTTGGGTATAGATATGTAGGATGAGGGATATTATATAACATTATGTTCATGCAGATATATATGATGCTATTATTATTACACTGTAAACTAATACACAAAACATACCAAGGCTTCGACGCGTCAAGTAGGAATTGTGAAAGACATGAGCATCTAAATTTACAAACGCCGAAAATCAAGGATATATTTTTAATCACTTTAAATACATCTGAAAACAGAAGGCTGTAAGGAAATGATCTATGATTATATCAACCACGATATGTTTACATTTAGAAGCTAAACGACAATTGCTGGCAATCTACTGAAGAGTATCAGAATGTTTGGAGATTTGTTTGGAGGCTAGTGCTCTACAAGATTTGTTAAATAATCAGAGTAAAAAATTGTTATCTTTAATTTGTTTTAGCAAGTTTTGTTACATTACCATTAGGTATAGTTTGATTGACACAATCATACCTCACAATTTCTGTGCATTGTTGACTCAACTGCTAAAAGATTTTTGCAAATATCTGCATTCGCTGCAAATATCTAATATATAAAAGGAAGTCGTGTGTGTTACAACACTTATAACTCAAGAATGGCTGTACCGATTTGAATGATCTCTGATTTGTTGGATTCTTCTCCGCCCGGATTAAACTATAGGCTATTAAAACATCTTACAAATTCACGGGAAGAAACAATATGAAGAAAATTATTTACGCCATACATTTTTAATTTCAAAAATAAAAACAATATGGAGAGTTATGGCGCTATTAGCGCCCCCACGTCGCCTGTTGCATTGTGCTAAAATAATCCGTAGGTTCTGCTATATTAAGAACCAAATTACTATAACTAATATGAACGAAATGTGTACTAATATTTGTTAACTATAATTCGGTAGTTACATGGCAATAGGTTGTATCTCACTAAAACATAATTTTACAGGAGAGCAAAAACAAAGTTTGCAAAAGTGATATTTCAGCCAAATTTCGAGCATTATATATCAAAATGAAGGTAATTATTATTTCTACAAGATAGATGTAACATTCTCTTAATAATTTCTTCTACAAGATGTATGTAACATTCACTAAATAATTTCTTGCAGTTTAAAAATATTTGAGTTTTTTTGCCATGTTGATGAAAACAATCTTTCTACATGTCAATAAGTTACGTCTTTTCTCTCTTTATTCTGACTATAAAGAGACATATCCTTTTGCCACATCAAATATTACACTATTTTGAGCATTTTATGGAACAAACTTGAAAACGCAAAAAATGCGAGATACAACCTATTGCCATGTAACAACGGAATTATTCGACTAATATTTATGTATCGATAGAACTTCTGTCACATAAATGTGGACGTGCACAGATTATATTTGAAATTGTATTTTATTTTTGCAGATGGAAAATATTATTATTGAACCAAAAATTGTGCTATTAAAGATGAAAATAAGAATGTGTTCATGTAGGTAGTTCTGATGCAAGATTGTGTAGTGAAATTTGCAGACAGAGAAGAAAAATTACGAAGAAAATTATTTACGCCATACATTTTTAATTTCAATAAAAAATGCAATATGGAGAATTATACAAAATCAACAATGAAGTTTTTTTTATAGATTGGCCTATTTATATGATAATTTTTCTCTACATTCTCAAATTTGAATCGTTATCCATACAATTTAAAATATGTAGTTCTGATATTTCAATTTTTAAAAAATCATGGAAAGAATTTTTATAAATTATAAATGAATAGGTAAAATCTACCTGAAAAAAAATAAATTAGTACCTACCTACATAATTATATTACGTACTGCAGATAATTTATAAACAAATCTGAGTTAAGTATAATTTGAAGTAGGTGCGTGTTTGTGTTTACATGATGAGAATTATTTCGAAAACAGATAGTTGATGGAATACAGTTTATTATATTATTGTTGGAGAACTTTTGATTTGGATTGTAATACATGTAGATTGATAATGGCAGCATCACTCACATATTGGGTGCAATGCCAAAAAAAAAAAGAGAGAGAGAGTTAAGTATAATTGTTCAACATAAATTGTTCATGTCGGCCGGTGTGGCGCGGAGCTCTTTCCTTTGAGTCACGAGGTCCCGGGTTCGATTCCCGGACAGGGCAAAGGGAAGAATGACCTTTTTCAAATTGTCCTGGGTCTGGGTATTACATATATATGTATTTGTATATAGTGCATTGTATATGTGTGTATCGTCGCGTTAGTACCCATAATCAAGATTCATCTAAGTTTGGGAATAGCTCGATGTGTGTGAATTGTCTATGTAAAAAAATGAATGTAACTTTCGCAGTTTAGCGGCCCCACCCGTTGTCGAGTACTTTTTTTCCATAGAAAAGGTAATATTTTTGAAACTTGAGGAAATTGTTGCCATATGTAGAATTATTTTAATTTGCCGGCAAAAAAAATCCACTTCGAAAATTAATTTCCTAAAATTCCGTACATATTACTCGACAACGGGTGGGGCCGCTCAAGTTTCATAGTTGCGATTTTTTTTTCCTATAAAAGAATTTTTCAAAAAATTGGTGACAAAAAAATAATTCACCACATGGCAACAATTTCCTCAAGTTTCGAAAACATTACTTTTACATGGAAAAAAGTACTCGACAACGGGTGGGGCCGCTAAACTGCGAAAGTTCCAAATGAATTATATTTTTTTACACTATACCTTCGATGACACGCTTTGACAATTACGGGAGTTTGTAAAGAGATTAATAATATTAATCATTCATAAAGTCAGTGGGAGAGGGCAGAAGATAGGGCAGGTGTCGAACATGTGTTGAAAGGCTAGGTTTGGAGTGGCCAGAGGTCCTGGAAGCAGCGGTGGACAGTTATCTCTGGAGGAGATACTTAGGGGCAATGGGTCCCCGACCGAACTAGGACAAGGGGAAGAAGATGTATGTATGAAATCGTTCATTGATTCTTAGGCGTTACGAAGTTCGCCGGGCCAGCTAGTATATTAGCTAAAGTCAACAGAGATAGTAAGTCTAGCTTTAACGAAAGGCTTTTGACATTGTTGGACAGATTTTCCGGAATCTCCTAATGGTGACGTTACGATAGTTTCAATACGTATTATGTTTGAAATCTATGGTCAAATCATTACTGTCAAATAGTATCATGAGTGGCTTGGGATCAAAAAAGCAAAAAATCATATTTTGGACTTGCACGATTTTGATATCAAAGCGATATCAAAACTAATCTACAATGCTTTTGTGGTTCCTCGAATAGTATATGGCATGGCTCTGTGGTCACAGTGCAGTTCGCAACTCCGCGGAGTTGTCAAAAGATTGATGAATAAAGCGATAAAAGTAATATTTAATTTAGGGCTATTCACAAGAACCGCTGAACTATATAAGTTGACGAAAATGCTTAATTTGGATGATCCAATTTTCATGGAAAAGGCAAAGATGATGTACAGAGTGAAACATGGAAAGATTAAATCGAATATGAATTTGACCTATAACAATAATACTCACAGTAGATTTACTAGAACGAGAGAGCACATAAGATGTGACACGCCGCGTACTAATCGAGAAAGGTATGGATTTCTCTACTCTGCTTCAAGATTATACAATTCGTTGCCAAGCCACATTAAGGAAGCTAATAGCCTTGGACTTTTCAACAACAAAAACTGAGGAAGCAATTGATTGAAGAGAGGGAGTAATTGTGATTGTGTTTGTAATTTTGATATGATTTGGAATTAATATTTGTTTGTCTTGTGTCCCCTTATACCAGCAACACTATTGCTGTTTGGGGATTTCAATTTTTTTATTGTTAAATTTAACATTATGTGTTCAATTACTCACCATGCTTGTATTTACTTTTAATTGTTCTCTTTAATTAATTCTTTAATATCATCCAAATCTTCTAAGTTCAACATTTTATTGCCCTTTGATTTTTCAAGTCACAACTTATTCAGTCACGATTTGAACTTCGTATGAATATGTCCTTGTACATACATATATGTAGGTACTATACTGACCTACATATATTATAATACATACATTCTATACTATATATGTGATAATAATATAGATTAGATACTATGTAAATACAACAACAATAATAACAATATGTGGTCAGGTCAGGTCAGGCGGCAGGAAGTTGAAGGGAATGTTCTAAACAAATTTGTGGTCTTTTATTACTAGTTGTTGTTTTGTTGTTGATGTCGTTATGAGAATTGTAATGTCGAATTGTTTTTCGCATTATAATTTTCATAATATTACTTTTAGATAGTAGGTAGGTACGATTGATGTAATGTAACATTCCCAGAACAAATAATATGTCTGACTTTTCCTTTACTCGATCCCTTTGAGATTGTATTAAATTAAATTGTAATGTATTGTTGTTTTTAGTTATATTGACTCATTTATAACAAACACTGGATCATATTGTCACTATACAGCCATTTTGTTTTTCATTTTCACACCTTATTAATTTATTCTTGGTTAAAACAATACATAAGTACAGAATATCAAACTAAGCTCAAATATTAGTTAATGCTACTACTACTATACTACTATACCATCACGGCATATCCCACAAGTGGGGTAGCCAGCAGATCAGCTGCATGTAAGAAACATGCAAACTGACCTCTTCGTGCCAATATAAAATCAAGACATTCAGGATGGGTGGCAAACCTCATCGCTGAATTTAAGATGTAAAATGTCTTATTTTTTTCGAACACCTGCCTTTTACAGGACACTCGAAAACTTACGCAGAAGAGTGGGAGAACAAATCTTTACCGGGTGGTCCACGGGATATTTATTAGTTAATGCTGATGTTATATTCCGCCATTTTATTGCTCGTTGTTGGTGCACAACTGTTTTATACTTTTTAATCTGACAGCTATTTATATTATCTAATCATTGTAGTGTAACAATTTTTTTAGTCAATAAAACTTTATTATAGGTATGTAACGTGATGGCAGAATGGCCATCCACACTTCTCAGCATTACACAACTAAATAAGTCTCCATATTATGATCAGTCATGATCACACAAAAACTTAACAGTCTAATGCCGGGAAAAATTCACCCACCAGGATATCAAAGGGTTAGGCTCAAACGCGGGTTCAAAATACCAGCATTGTGCCTGAAATATCAGTGTTCAAAAATTTTCTAACAATATTACAAGTGTTTACTACAATAAATTTTTGAATTTTATTGTATAATTTTAGCCGTAGGTATATCTAATTTTTGTAGATTATTTATTAAAGATTTCGGAGTTACTCCTGCAGCTGACATGACTAAAAGTATTATATAAACGGACCTAGAATGCCAAATATTTTTTATTTCTCCTGCTAGTTCTGTATATTCAAGATTTTTTTCTGCGACGGTTGTTTGTATATTACTTTAAAAATACTATTAAAAATTCAGAACAAAAGCAATTAATCCATAGATTGGACATTTTTGAAATTTCTGAATAAATAACTTATGATCCAATGAGTTTTCATTCCAATATTAATTGAATTTTACTTTTTTACTATTTGATCCTTATTATTGGTATTGAATGACCATCCTCTGAATATATTTACTATAATACAATTTCATAAAATGAAAAAATAATCGACTTTATATTATTTGTATTCACAGCACGCCCGTATAATAAATACACCGTTAAAGAAAGCTAGGCAAGTCTAAGAGATAATCATATAAAAAAACATATTGTATAGATAGAAAGAAATAAAGAGAGAATACCATGTTTATATGTGTAGGTGTTATTGTGGAGAAGAAGCTGTGATTGGTATTATGAGTGGTATTATGTAGCTAATATTAATAATATGAGAGGTAGGAGTAAGGTAAGAAGAGGATGCCTTGATAAGCCTCATTGTGAGTGCAACATACCTGTGCTGTGCTCTACTGCTTGCTGTGTGAAGAAAGAATTACAATAGAATTGCTTCTTACAAAAATCAACACCGAAAATGGTTTGCAACAGTGAATAGATGGTTTCAAAAAGCGTCGATTTCTTTTCATCGTTGGTTGTTTTTGTAACGAAAATTAAGAATAAAGTTAATTAGGAAGGTTTGAAGTAATATTTAATTCAATTTCTCTATGTACATATGAACAATTCCTTGGACTAAACAGATCATAATTGTTTAGAAATGTTAAAAAGAATGGACAGAAAACTCCTGTAGGCCTAGTCAAAACACATTTAAGCGTTACGTTTTCGTTCAAACGCGGACGACGTTGCGAGAACGCCTCAATTTCCGTAGCTACTTGTGTATTTTAGCTACGAAAATAGACGCGTTCTCGCAACCTCGTCTTGTTTGAACGAAAACGAAACGAAAACGTAACGCTTAAATGTGTTTTGACTAGGCCCACTGTTGAATGTCAAATTACGTAAGATTTTATATCTGGGTCATGTTTTGCGCCGGCAAAAGCATCACCATCTGCGGTTGGTGATGCTTTTGAAGGCGCCGGGGAGTTAGTTGGTAGAAAACTGACTTGGTGGCTGTGCAATATACGACACTTGATTGGAATGAGATCGGAATGAGGAGTTGACCACGAGCCTATGCCAGAGTGATCGCTAACGTCGAGGAGACCTGATAGGGCACTTGTAAAAGAAAATGTACATAAGATTTTTTTTCATTTATTTCTAACAACGTATAAGTATATTTGACCTTTGACAGGTCGGAAGACGTGTTAGGTTAATGCGAATTCACTCTGAGCTGAGCAGTTTTTTTTCACTCCATTTCCCGAGACGGACGAACTAATGATCAATTTTTTTATGTCACTTTTGATTTTCTAAAATTGATAATGACCAAGAAAGACGGAAATCAAGCTTCAAAGTTTAAATCAGTTTATGAATATTTTGTATATGAACATAAATAATATAAATAAGAATGGGTGACGTGCTTCACTGCTAAAAAACGTTTTTCACAGTACTTCTATATTGTAAGTAATTGAAGATACTATACTGTGCTATTTATTGATTTATTTTACTCTTCACTTGGTTGCAATACTTCAAATCAATACAAAGTATCATAAACATATCTGTTATACAATTCAATGTACCGAGGGCGAGTTTATCTCTAGAATGCGATGTCTGTTTGATATGTCTATACGATATTTATGAATATTTAATAATGTATTTATTCCTTCAAAAAATAATAATTCGATGTTATCATAAGTTGCTTTACATCTCCAATAAATTATAAAAAAAGTGTTTTATATGTAAGAGACACGATCCTGTATTCCAGTATTCAGCGGAAACGGAAGATTATATATCGCGGCACGACCTACAAAACTAAGTAGAGCCTCCTGAATGGTAAAAAAGTACATATTAAGTAGTAGGCATCTTTATATATTATGTACCAATCTGCTTATTATGAAAAAAAGTAGTAGTAATGACTCTGAAAGCATTCTATACAACCTAAGTTATTCTGTTTTCTTCTATTGTGTTCTGATTGTACATATTATAACGATATATTATTATGGTTTGAGATTAAACACATATGCATTAAGTACCTATATTTTATATTATGTAATGCGAGAACTTGTTACAATATACAATGAGCTTATCATTAACAGAAAACCTTCTTATAAATGAAATACTCACAAAAGAATATTTTGCATTACACATACAACATTTGAATAATGTGACATGGATTTTTTCATTATTTTTTCATGGTGGAATTAAAATATATACTTAATGACAATTATATTTTGAACCACTCTAGATTAATCATAACCTATTCGGATAGGTATTAACTAGGTAGGTATGTTGTATAAGATATACATATACAATGTGAACTTTCTTTAGGAGTATATGACACAGAGTTTCGACGCTTATGAATCGGCTCAAGACTTGGTAAAGAGTACTCTTTATCAGAAACCTCGATTGGAGAACCATGTCTACACAATGCAACATTGTGTAGAATCTAATCGGAAGAAGTGAGAAAGGTGTCCCAACGCTTACGAATTGGCTCAAGGCTGGCTTAAGTGATCACTTTCGGTGTCCATGGACAACGTTCACCAATTCTACCATTCTCACTGTCCCGATGTAAGGTCCACCAATCGAGAGACGCTTTGTGCAAACCTTAGAAGCAACCATCTTTTTGGGATCTCATTTTTCAGATCTCAAATAGATCGCGATCTCCCGTCTAAATGGCGCCGGAACAATTCGTAAGCGTTCGGACACCTTTCTCACTTCTTCCGATTAGATTCTACACAATGTTGCATTGTGTAGACATGGTTCTCCAATCGAGATTTCTGATTGGTTTTGTCATCTGCACCCAAATCCGGTTAAACAATAAAAAAATTAGTACTCTTTATGCCTAGAATATAATTGACATCACACTTCTAGTAAGTAAAATCTAGTCCCCAACATCCAATTGTGTAAAAAATCATTATATATAATGACAATTTTTTCAACATTCATAGACGCTCCTTTTGAGGAAACGGGGTGAATAATCTGACTTCTATATTCTAGGTGATTTTATTTTAATTAAATCATTAATAAACAAATTCAAACTCTATCATAACTTTTAAAAGTAAAATAAAATCCCTAAGGCGTTTTGTTTATACTCGTAACTCAGTTTCTATCCAAAATTCTCTTTCATAAATTTGAAAACAATGGATCGATGTAGATAGGTAGATGTTATGGGTGACATACTTTAATTTGATTTATGTATAACTTTTATATATTAGGCCTGTGGTCTCAAGAGAAGCGTTGAGGGCGATGAATTGAATGAATTTATATACCTTATAAGATATATCTCTATAATATTTTACAAGAGATTGCTTCACGGTAATAAGGAAGCCAATTGTTTATGTTTTATTAATTATTGTACTGTTAAATTTTACTTTGACAATTTTCTTTTGACAATTTATTTTTAGTTCTAGGTGATGATGATGATGATTTTGGATGATTTTATTTATGACGCCGTTTTACAGTCTCTAGACCGTCTCAAGGGCGCCAGTGAAGAGTTCAGTCTTTAATTTGCCTCTGAAGCTAGTGACCGTCTGACCATCTCTCAGCAGCACCGGTAGGCGATTCCACGTAACTGGTCCGACAACACCAAAGGCCCTCTCGTAGAAATTGGACTTACCGGCTCTATTGGGCTCAGTAAGTCTATTTACGGCCAGTTCCATAGAGCGCAGAGGTCTTCTAGTGGTCGAGTCAAGGGGACAAAGCTCTGTGAGGCACGATGGTATAAATATTTAAAATTATTATTAGTATGTCAGACCCCTTTATTATATTTTTTTGATTTTTTAATAGTTTTAAGTCATTTCAATTCATATTATTTATGTGTACCGACACATTAAATTTTATTGCAAAATACATAATATATAAATCATTTTTTCGTCAATTTATTTGCATGAAATTGTAACTGTATATTAATGTCTTCGTCTGTCAAATTGTTAAAAAAAAATCATTTTTTTTGTTCGACATGTAAAAGGCTTTGCCGTGTTTTTAATTTTGTGAATAAGTATAAAAATATAAATGTTTTTTTTTTCATTATTAAACCAATGTTGACAGAGGAACACCCGACCAAGAATTGGTTTCCCACTTTTTTTCCTAAGTTTTCGAGTGTCTTGTAAAATATATATTGTGTGAAGTGGGAGTTTTCAATGTCATCCCATCATATGTACGTCAGACGTAATACATTATAATGTCTTAGTTGAAAGTTTCTTCCAAGAAAATGGCTATCATTATATCAATTTAATAAATTAGACAACTTTACAATAATAATAATAATAAAAATATATCTCGTTATCGGAACCTCCAGAACAAAAACTTTAGTTCAAACTTTCAGCAAGATATATCATAACCAAAGATGGAAATTTATTACTTAATAATTGTACAATACATTGAAAACTTGTACAGAATATTGATCATTATCGATAGTAGGTTTTGTAAAGTTGTTGTGTTTATAATCCCGTATCATGTTCTAGGATGTTGAGTAAGCTTATGCTGAAACTCTGAAGATCATATCATTCTTTTTTGAAAGTTTGTTAGAATGTCAGTGGTGACGATACGAATACTGTTTTGACCGAATATATTTGTTGGTAATACGTTTCGTGATAGAGTGTGGACATGTGAAGCGAATGGATGATGAAAGAATGGTGATAAGGGTATATTAATCTGAATGAGCGGGTGTGAAAAAACGTGGACGTCTGAGAACTACGTGGTTTATATGTGAATCAAACTCTCAAGGTTGGTCTCGTGTTCAGTAAGCACAATTGTATGATTGTAATAATAATAATAATAGCTAGACAATTTATAGTGCGCCGTTTTGTGGAATATATTCACTTCAAGGGCGCATCCTAAAATATCGTGTTTATACCTGTGATTGAAGCCTGATACATATAATACATATATTAATAAGCATATTATAAAAACTATACATATATAAATAACAAAAAGTTGTACAATTTATATCATTTATATGATATACCAAACAAGTGTGTCTTTGATCGACTCTTGAACAGATCAAGAGACTTACGCACTTGTTCAGGAAGATCATTCCACATGGATGGTCCAGCCGAGCTGAAGGCTCGAAAGGAATATTTAGGTCTCCCTCTTACACTGATTTCCGTCAACCTGACACCCGTATCAGAACCTGACCTAAGAGTGCTTTGTCTTTGATTTGGAACTTGCTGTCTACAGAGTTCGGAGATGTATGATGGAGCCATATTATGAATGGATTTGAAAACTGTGAGGCAAACCTTGAAAGCAATCCTTTCAGCGCACTTGAGCCAGTGCAGATTTTTGAGGGTACTAGTTATATGAGAGCGTTGGTCCATTTTGAAAATTAAGCGGGCAGCGGCGTTGAGCACAGATTGGATTCTCTGAAGCTGGTATTGCGGTAAATTGGCCAGAATACCGTTACAGTAATTTACCCGAGATACCACAAAGGAATTAATCAATGTTCTAGCATCGTGGGATGTCAGACATCTTCTAATGGGAGTTAATTGCCTCAGTGAAAAGAAACATTTACTGACGGTTGATGAGACGTGTTTATCCATAGATAAGGAACTGTCAATGTAGAAGATGTGAAATAAATATAATATGTAGGGATAGAACTATATGGCGTTCCGCTCTCTCTGTCTACCTCATTTGGAATACGGTGTAAGGGTATAGTGTAGTTTAGTTCATACTTTTCTCTTCGCTACTTATTTAAGTTACCTCTCGTGCCTTAATTTAACATGTAAATAAAGCGTTCAAAGTTCTCTGCCTACCACAAAACGGCATAAGTATTCGGTAAAATTAAGACGAATAGGCTGATAAACGTTACATCTCTAGAAACTTGTAAGTATTGAAGAAGGACCGACTATGATTCCTGATTAAAGAAAGTACTATGTAAGTCCGAAAGTTTTCATGAAAAAGAACTTCTTACACAACATAATAATAAATTACATAGAAACTGAAAAGATACTACGTACAAAAACGAAATAAAATAATAATATACAAAATAATATGTGAAGAGTTAAAAAGATTTTCCTTCTTTCAGAAGCCAACTGTATATCATTAGCTTATTAAAAGAAACTTTTCAACAACTGAAATAAATTCAATACAGATTGGCTAGCGAATCAATTTATATGTAAGTTTAAGTAAATTAGATTAAATTGGCGTTTTTCTTCACGCCTATTCCATAAGCGATGCACCATTAGGGGAGAGATTGATAAAATAATACTTGGCAAATAAAATGTGTTGAAGCATCAAGATGGAAGCATTGACAATAATAGTATAATGAGATTGTTAAACAAGACACCCTAGTTGTTACCATATTCCATTGTACCAGTATTTGGGATGTCTGTAGGATAGACTACATAATTATATGCATAATATATAACACATAATGTCACTCATCTGACCGCAGAACATTGAACCTGCGACCTTGGTGTGGGAGACAGATGCTGGGGACATCACTCGGCCGACGACGCGACGCGCTCTCAACTCATCAAAATGTTAACAAGCCAGATGTCCTTTGTAGGAACCTTGCTTATATTACTATTATCACAATCAGAATATATTATTTGTAGACCCACATACAATAATAATATCAAACGAATCTTTATTTACAGAAACGAAGATATTGTGTACATGAAGGTACTTATTGTATCAGAATAGGTGGTTTGCTTTCTATATTTTTTTTATTTATTACCAGTTCCAAATATAGGCACTTCAAAAACTCACCAACTAAAAATTTCTATATAACAGATCTAAATACACATATTCTTAAAATATTTATTCTGTTTCTATCTTCATTCGTAATGGGTTGCCTTGGTTATAATACTTTGGAACATTGCCGAGATGTATTCTGTGCCTGTCACTTTTTCAAGCTGCTCAACGGTAGGTATCATATTTAATCCAATAATACTGGAAAATTTCAATACAGTCGATTCCGCTTAATTGGGACACATCGGGACTTGGACATTTTGTCCCAATTAAGCGGCTGTCCAAATTAAGCGAATTTCACATTTTTAAAATTCATTTATATGGTTTTGGCAACTCAGGCCATTAACCAGTAGGTAATACACACATAAAATTAAACAGTGCATATTTTTTAAAGGATTCTCAACCGCAACGGGGACGTGCTCTCATTAACATTATTGTCACATAAAAATAATCATACTCGATACAATTTGGAGATGTTTGATTTCTCTCCGAATATTTTTTAGAGTAAAAGAACCATAGTTTTAAATATAGTTGATAGAGATCAAGTTTCCTTTCCATATTTCTGTGAGGGGTTGAAAGGCTGAAAAATAACGATAAACAAATTTTAAAATACAACCTTGTACGTGCGATCTCTTCAGGCGAACGGATTAATTCAATACAAGAAGGTTTTAGTTGCGAAAAGCTTGTTTTGCGAAAATATCAAGTCGTAATAACAAAGTTCAAACGAACGAAATAAACTTATTCAAATACCTAGCAAGTATAAAGCACAATTTTAAAACGTGGAAACTGCAATGTCTGGTGCAAAATATGTTTGAGTCAAAATTATACATTTAATAAAATGTATGTTATTATAAATCACACATGACCGTCTGTAGGATTTGATTTAATTTATCTTGCCATTTGATCCTCGGACGTCCACGTCCATTGTACCATTCCTCTCAGCTAAATATATTTTCTTGGACATTCCGTCCTCATTCATTCTTTCCACATGCCCAAATCATCATAACTTATTCACATTTATCCTTGTTATTACACCAACTTTCATTCCACATTTTTCTCGTATATCACTGTTACGCGTAAGATCTCTCAGACTTTTACCAAACATCTTTCTAAAAACATTTTTGTTTTTAGTGATTTTTATGATTTATAGCGCCTGACATGCGATTATATATATATATATACCAAACATCTTTCTCAATGATCTCATTTCTACTGCATTTATGCTATTTTCATCCTTCTTTTACCATGTCCAGGTCTCACTTGCATACATAACTTTATTTGCAAAAAAGGAAACACTCATACAATAAAAATAGAAATGTTTCTGGACAAGCTTATTACACAAGTGATTTAATAGAAAGAGTAAGTCGATCAATAAAGTCCACTCAAGTGGAAAGTAATGACAATTTTACCACTAAAAAAGTGTATGAATTATGACTCGATCCCTTTTTTTTTATAAAAAAGGGAAGATGAAAAGATCTTAGAATTTAGGTTACGAAAAAAGTTAATTTAAATTATTTTTTCATTCAAAAATTTTACAAGAAGTAAGTAGATGACAAATAAGATAAAAAAAGTAATGGCGCGAAGCAGATTGCTCGAGGATTGGCGATGATACTAACAATTTTCATACTAATAAAGCTAATATAAAAAAAAAAATGATTGGTGATATTCCGCGCTCGGATTTAAAAAATCTTTGGCTTACTTCGTATCTATTGTTTGAGAAAGCGATTATAATTTAAGCTTTAAAATTTAAAATGAACTTCGAACCAATTAGGCTGTTGTTTTCTTTTCCCTTATCACTGGGGACAGTCGGTCAAAAAACGAAGTTGACAGCCTAAAACACATAGCATGACTTGTATTTAACAAAAAATCGAAAATATTTGAGACTAAAAGCGTTGATTTGAAACTACGCAAGCTTCTTGTAAAGATACGAGGCCGCGAGACTTGGTGCCCACCTGAAAGAGATCAAAGGCGTTTGAGATGTGACCTTATAGAAGAATCTTGAAAATGTGCTGGAGGTACCACATCTTGAATGATGACGTTCTTTATAGAATACGAGGAAAACACCTGAACAAGACAATTTTAGATAGATGCGCCAGTTGGATTGGATAAATAATACGTTACCATAATCTTCCACAAGAAATAATAAGAACGGCAGTAGGGACAAAATATAGGGGGAGCCCACGCCGAGAATACTTATTAATTTATTTATTCTTTCTGCACATCATCATTACATAACAATGTTAACAAAACAATATAAAATTTAAAAAAAATTAGGACGATGCGCACTGTGCAGTGGCGAGATTATCACTATAAAGTGATTTTTTCCTTCGATGATCTTTGCGAGGATATGAGCTGCGGATCGTACGAAGAGTTAAATAGGATCGTCCACACTGAGAAAAAAACTAACGAAATTTCACAACGAATCATTGGTACGTACTATCAGATTAGGACCAGAGATCGTACAAACGATTCATTAGCACGAATCTATAATATTCACTCTTCGCAAACAAGTTGTTGGTAAATTTACCAATGATTTGTTTGCGAAGAGTTAATATTATAGATTTATACCAATGAATCGTTTGTACGATCTTTGGTCCTAATCTGATAGTACCGTACCAATGATTCGTTTTGAGTATTTTTCTCAGTGCAGGATAGAGCGCAATGGATAATAAGAAACTCAAAAACATACGAAAATATTAAGGTTAATTTATTTGCTCTGTTCTGTAAACTCTAACAAAATCAATACAAAAATACAGACTTAAGAGTCTTTAAGAGATTAAGCATCCTTGGAATTAACGCCTTTAACGGATTTAGCACCCTTTACTCACAAAATGACCTTAAGGGTATTATATCGTAAATAATCATCTAACAACAATTAAGGCTTTTTCATTTTGAAAAGATTAATGTTCAATAGCCTTGACTTTTGTGATTTAAGTTTCTCTATGTGTTATCAAACACGAACAACATTTCCTTTTTCCGGTTTCTCTTTATCCGCTTTCCTTCCTTATCCTTTTCTTGTATTGTGTTTTAACTTAATTTATTTCGAATTTTAGACGGGGTTGTTGTCTCTACGATAAAGGAGAAATATGTTTTTGATATTCGCGAATTATTTTAATAAGATCTATCCTATAAAACAAATATATTTGATAAAAAAGAGGATTTATTTCATCTACAAGATCCTCCTTCCTTCAATAGAAAAGGCATTCCACTTTTTCCTGCAAGTTTTTGTGTGTAACGTAGAAGGCTATTTTATATATATTAAAAAATGTTATATCTTCAATTCGGTAATAAGTATAATGTTATCTATTATTTATGGGACGTAGGGGATGACCTTTGTCTTCATTATGTGCATTTACTCAACTGGCTATCCTGTTTGAAGGAGATGCCGTGATGGTAAAGATAGAAAGTCTCCGAGATCCTGGATGAACTTCCTTCATTAAATAACGTTTTTTAGAAAAAAATATAAAAATGTTAATATTATGGGTAGAGGTGACTTGATTGGAGCAGAAGCTGTAATCTGAAAAATTATTCTGAAACTGATTAGTGCCGAATGAATTGAAGTGTAGCATTGTAAGACCTATTTATAAAAATGATAAACATACAGATCTAAAAAACTATAGACCTATAAGTATTCTTCCAGTCATTGATAAAATTATGGAAAAGTATTTATTGATGAAACTCGGAGCGTATTTAAGGGAACATAATTTAATGGATCCATCATAGCATGATTTCCAGGAAGGCAAGAGTACTGAAACGTTACTTAGTGAGTTTTCAAGCTATGTTAATTCAGAGTTGAATAAGAAAAAACATGTTCTGGTACTTTTTGTTGACAACTCGAAGGCTTTTGACACTTTAAATCATGATAAAATGTCTGATATGTAAGAACGTATTGGAGTGAGGGGTTCTGTTTTTTAGTTATAAAAAAATTCTCCCGTGCTTTACTTCCGAGAGGTCCTAGCATTAATGCATGAAAACATTTAACAATGAATATATGTACTTTTCTGATAGAATACGTTTCAGCTAAAATTCTTTTGAAAATAAATTTTACACTCATAACCAAACCTTTGTCATTAAAAATCATTCTGTGTCTGCTTGTACGATATGCTAGTGAGAACAGATGAATGAGCGGAATGTGCGATAGGTACTTAAATAATTGACTTAATTGTGGTACATGTTTGTGGATGACAGCTGAGTTATGAACGACTTGTTTTTATTTTTGTAAACCATATTTATAGTCGTTGTCTGTTTTGTACTTTTTACCAATAAATAAAATAAATATAAAATATACGCATAACAAGTAGACAGATATACAAATAAACATGAGAGTGTTCTCAATACATACATACAAATCTTCGAAGGACAATTCGAAAAACTATGTATTTTAAATTTCCAATTTATTGTTCTGATTCTCTCTGATCCCGGTACAAGGTTATCGAAATAATAGCTTATTGACACAGTTTTATTATATTAGGTATCTGTACAAACATAACTTTGTCTGAAAATCGGCAATTCATGTTTTTTATTGTACTGTAATTTTACGAGTCTGCGTATAAGCTTTCAATGGGTGACATTTAAAGTTATAGTGGGCGACATTTCAAGTTATATTAGGCAACATTAGTGGCTTTAGTTAGTGAATCAGATTGTGGATTACAAAATCATTACTTACTTTACTTTCACTCACTTTTCGGGTCTGGACTTCTGGACAGCTAACCGAAATAATTGTACCACACATTATTTCGGTTAGCTGGAAGATATTGCCTCCAGGCAATAAGCTCGCCAATTGCTCATGATTTTTTTCTGATCAATAAAGTGTTATTATTATTATTATTATTATATCGCTTTGTCATTTCCCAACTTTAGATCATTCTCATCACATGCATTCCGCAACAGCGGGCATTGCAATAAGTGAGAATTACTCTGCACCCTATATTTACGGCTTTGAGATCGATTGCCAGGATCTAAATGTGGTAACCAATGACGAATTATGTAAGTTGTCTTAGAAACTTATTCCTTAATCTGTGAGGCCACAATGCCGTATCCTTTGGATGAAACAGGGAAGAAAATATAAGATATATAAATTTGGCTTGGTTTTTATATTTGTCAATAAAAATCTACATCATATTATTTTAGTATTCACAATAACCGCATTTTACAATCAGATGTGAATCGTAAAAATGCTAAACGACAAAATGGATTCTCTTCTGGACAAAATGTCCGCTATTCAAAATACAATATAGAAATAAAAGAAAAACAATAATATCTTTGTTATTATAGCGATTGGTTTTATAGATACTCAAATGAAATTATTTTCACAGCTATATTGTAGTATAAAATAAGATTTGTATGACGAGAGAATAAAATTATATTTAATTTCCCAGTGGTGTAACGTCACAGGCGCAGTCATCTTCTAATCATACCAAAATATCACTCCTGTGAAAATAGCTAGCACCGTTTAAAAAATGCAGCTATGATTTAATATTAAAAATACGTGACAAATATAAAACGCTACTTCTTTATATATTTTTTTGTAAATAAAACCAAAAATTGAATAATAATGACTAATTTTTATTATGTGCTAGTAAACAGGCAGCTTAAAGTTGATGTGAATGATACCCACGTTTATGAGATTTGTATGGTATAGTAGATATTGTCACATACAAGTATTTGTGTGGCTGGCCAGAATAGAACAGTTTGTGCTCATTAATTTTTTTTAATATCAAATCTTTTTAATGAATGTATGAGCAAAATATTGCATTAATATATTATTGTTTATAAAAACTGTAAAAGAATAAGACCATTTAGTGATATATAAATAAATACATATTTGGGTGTTACTTTTTGATATTAGTTTTATAATTTTTTTAATAAAATTGTATTATGTTATGTACTTGATGAGTTTTTTTTTGCTTTTTTATAATCATGATGCTTTTTTGAAAATATACCGACAATTATAAATATAATATCTCAAATGATATATTATCTTCCCATGATCTCAGAAGGCAATGGACCTACTGCATAAAGTGACAATACATTTGCGGCAATTAAAATAGAAAACTGAAAGAATTACATAATTAATAATAACAGATGATAGTCTCATTTAATTACAATTTTAAAGCGTTGGTATTTGTTGTGTTATTTGAAGAAACGCCAATGTCGATTTTTGTTACTTTGTGAAAATTGCAGGCTTAATATCAAATCTCTTAAGCTATATTTAAGGGGAAGAAAGATGCCTTCCGGGGAGGGGGGGGGGTGTAATCGAAAACAGAGACACAACTTAAGTGTATTATTTTCATTTATTACTTTCATTATTGTTTCAGTAATGTACTTACCTCTTTAGTTACAATTAAGGACAACTCGTTAGCAATAATTTGATCAGAGAAATTCGAATGTTAAAAATAACTAGAAACGCTTTTTTAAAAAAAACAACATGCGATTTCTTTTTAAATGATTATTGCACCAATACTGTTTTTCTGAGAAAATTTAAATAAAATTTATTTTAATTTAATTAAACATTTTGTTGATCAATTTGAAGATAGGCAGAAAAAACTTTGGAGATTATCATAAGTGAAAAACTAAAACCTAACACAAGATCCAACGGAAATATTGCCTGAATAAATTCTTCCTAGGAAAATATTACATATGTACCTACAATAAATTGTATAAGATGTGATGTAGGTAGGATGTACAAATGGGAATAGATTGGTTTACCAATGTGCACATGTGAAATGAGACAAACTATCGACCATCTGATAAACACACGTATTTCAAGGAGAACTTCGGACCCTCACTCTCTTACAGAGGACACGATCTAGTGACTTCAAAATTTGGAGATCAAGTTGTGAGTGACCATTAGAAGAAAAATCAGTTTGTTTTACCAAAAAAATTAAAGGGAATGGTTTAAAGGGCGAGATAGTGATGATTGAATTAGTTACAACAGATGTTAGAAAATTGCAGTGTTTTTGTTGAAATAAGTTCTACCTATTACTCGTACTGTTTGTGTATATCATTGATATATTTATTTTATTTTGTGTTTTTCTGTGTCTAGTTTATCTGTAATTTTTGAACTGATGTTTGTTGATTTATATTGTTAAAGGCTTTGCCGTTTATGAGATGAAATAAATAAATAAATAATGAATGAAAATATTGATCATCTTTTCTGTGCCATAAAAACATGCAAAATGGGTGGCATACATCATCGCTGAGTTCAAGATGTTAAAGGTTTTATGTGTTATGAACACCTAATTTTTAAAGGACACTTGAAAAATTATGAAAAAGAAAAAGGTTTCGACAACTTAATGATAATGTCTATCTATCTATTTTTACATTCAAATCGCGTCCCAGGTGGGGTGGGCAGAGAGAACGGAACGCCATATAGATCTTAATGATAATATGACTACTAAAAAATCGGATAATTATACAATTTCACATATTAGAGATTTTGTTATCTTCAAATTAACAATGATGTTAGTTTATCATCCTGAACGTTTAATTTTTAATTCACGGATAGAATTATCATTATTAAAATTACATGTAGTTAGTTTTATAGTTCTATCATTTGTGAAATTTTTCGACGGCAAAGAGGAACATTTATAATAGTAACTAGCTGAGAGTACCTGGAGGACCTGCTGGTGGACATGCGCTGCTCATCATATGCAGAATTCAAAAGAACCGCACAAGACAGGGAGGAGTGGAGGAGAAGAATAAAAGAGATAATTGCTGCAAACCAATCCCAGGATTGAAACCAGAGAGAGAGAGAGAGCTGACCCGGCAAACGTTGTTTTGCCATATACATTTGTCATATACTAATATCGCTATTAAAAAATAGGGGTTGATGGTAGAAGGGTGAACATTTAGGGCTGTATGTATTGTTTAGTGCATCACCATAAAAAAATTAAAATTAAAACTTTTCTCCAAAAAATAAAAAAAAACGGGGTGGACCATTCTAAACTTTAAAGGGTATGAAAAATAGATGTTGGCAGATTCTCAGACCTACCCGATAAGCACACAAAATTTCATCAAAATCGGTCCAGCCGTTTTGGAGGAGTATGATAACAAACACCGTGACACGAGAATTTTATATATAAGATAATCCCATGTTAAAATAAACCATTAGACTTGTAGTTACTTTGGATTTCATAATAAATTTGAATACAATTATGCATAAGCAGTGGAGCTTCAAGAACATATTATTATATTCTATTACTCTGTTTACATAAATAAATAAATAAATAATGACATTTGTATTATCTGCAGTGCATAATAATATCTCACAACTTGTTTTTTGTCGTTGTTCTATTCATTTGTTACTGTAGAGTTCATCTGTTTTATTTAATACTAGCTTCATACCAGGTTTATAGCTCAGGAATTAATTAACTTTTAAAACACATTGTAATTATGATAGCGAGTAAATGATTTAGAGAAATGTCGACGGTACTTAGTGGAAGTTCATGTTATATTAACTCTTAACGTTAACTGATGATGAGAGGGAACGTTCTGGAAAGTTGGCTCGCGATTAATATCATCACCGTGGAAGTATTTGATTTATATATTTTAAACACGGTTTATTTATTTCTTCACTGTATCGTGTTTAGGAAGTAGAATTTCATAACGAATTAAAAAATAAATATAACTTTCTATATTAT
This sequence comes from Athripsodes cinereus, assembly GCA_947579605.1. Taxonomy (NCBI): domain Eukaryota; kingdom Metazoa; phylum Arthropoda; class Insecta; order Trichoptera; family Leptoceridae; genus Athripsodes; species Athripsodes cinereus. Next base: position 713,390 of record OX388322.1, on the reverse strand, counting down.
TTTTTTTTTTACAAACTTGTCTTTCGTCTTCAATCGAAGATGAAAAACGTCTCTCTATGTTTTAACTATATTAATTTAGAAATATGCAACATTACTTGAATAGCTTTCCAACATATTAATGAGAGTGGGAATTTGAAGAAGAAACAAGATTATTTGTTGATCTTTTTAATAATTCAAGATTCATGTCTATGTTTGGAACTTGTTCGACCTGTGTGAATTGTCCATACATTTTACGATAATTAGTCTATACAGTTTTAAATAAGTCTGTGCAACCTAAAAAACTATGAATGGAACAAATAGAGCGAAAAGAAAAAAAATAAAACCTAACCAAAGCTCGGTTTTTGCGTTCATAGTCGCGACATACATGTAAATGGACTCAAATATATATGATGGTTAGTAGAGATAGGTATAGTAGCAATAACAATGTTCATTTGTCCCCCTGGCAACAACTGTTTTCAGTATCTATTTAAAATACATAACATTTTGTACAGAAATTATCATTAAAATATTATAAAAGGGGTGAATTATACCTATCCAACGACTTGAATACTAATGATTATAATGAAAACTGATTGAGTATAATGAATACTCACACAAATAAATGCTATTTGTATCTGTTTATTTTCAAGTATTTAAAGAACCTACACCAGATGACCATATTTTGCGCATCTAGTACACTCTAATTATTATATTCAACATAAACGTTCCTTTTAGGAACACTGGGTGCAAATCAAGTGAGGTAGGATTGAGTGCATAAATGTGATTTTAAAAAGTGAAAAATGTTATTCTTTGTTTAAATTATTATTATTAATTGTTAAGATTCATATTGTTCTTGGGTTTTTGTGCCAAAATTGTAATTTTTTTTAAAGATTTTTGAAATATATGAAAACAACAACACTGTTTAATTTTCACAATTATGATAGAATATTCGAGAGCTTTCGTCAAAATAGCTTGACATTACTAAGAGAACTGAGGCTGTTAATAATGCAAGCTGTTCTCTCAATTTTAACAAAAAATTAAGACTTTCTGGATGGTTATGGATAAGCTTCATCGTTGAATTTAAGTAACGAAATGTCTTTATTTTATCTAACACCTCCCTTTTACAAGACTCTCGAAAACTTACGGATAAAAATGGGGAACCAATTCTTTGCGGAGTGCTCAACGGAACTTGTTTATGAGTTTGTCGGTAGCCTGGAGGTCGAGTCAAGGCTTCATGCATAAGAGGTGCGCGCTTCGATCCCAGGTGCTGACAAACTCCCCTTTGATGACACAAGCTTTAAGCTTACTGTGAAAGGAGGTGTATAAGGTTGTATTTGGGTTTACAACAGAAACCCAGATTTCAAGTATCTTTAAAAAATATGCTATTTATATAATTTACCTGAATTTTTTGAAAATGAACCGTAAATATGAATTTTTACACCATTTTGTGTAAAATAAAAGTTGAAAACATGATTACAACCAAACAACTTTTCGATTTTTTTTTAGAAAACTTAAAAACGTAAAGAATGTAAAGGTGCCTATTTTTCTTTTTTCTCATAGGTACTTGTGGGAGGACTTGAGACAAATTGCTTTAGTTCAATAGAAGCATCTAATATTAATAAATAATGAAAGCTTCCATTGTGAACTTGTAAAGTTGACACTTTAAGATGCATATTCAATAAGCCATGAATAGTAGATTCTTTACAAGTCATTGCCGTAGACTTTCAATTTATTTAGAATATTGATTTAATACAAAGGACTTTGTAAACAAAATCGTCCAATGATTTTTGAGAAATTTTATGGCTATCGAGGTGAAATCAATTTAAAAGTTATTCAAATTTATTCTCGGGAAACAGTCCAAGTCTACATTCGTTTTCTTCAAAAACAAAACTAGGAATTCAATAAATCTATATACACCCCCCAAGCATATTCATAGAAATAAAAATGTTTATTTTGTGAAGGATCTAAATTGAAAGCTTGATATCTTAAAAATCAGCTTTTATCTTATTCCGAGCGAAACTTTCAGCCATAAGCTCAAGGAACACCATACATTTTGTAGTTTATCTTAACATAAAGCATATCTTACTCTGCTCAAATTTGAGGGAATTAATATTTTGATGTTATTGTCCGAAGGCATGTACTTGTTGGAAGTCCATTTCAAGATAAATTGTTATTTCTTAAAAACTTTTTTCTAATTGCCTGATGATGGAGTCGAGAATACTAGTTAGCGAAGTTAATAAAAGTGATTTGGAAGTTAACTACATACTGTGTTTTTTTTTCAATTTATCTTGGAATTAATATATTATTTACTGTGCATTTATAAAAAAAATACAATTGTTGTAAAAAAATGTATATTTATCCCAATAAACATATTTGAATTAAAATTTAAAATCTTGTTAGCATGCTTCTTCTAGGGTAGCCCACAGGCTTGAATAGTCTCCAAAAAACTTTTTTAATAGTTTGTTTTAGGAGTAGTCGCTATAATTCAGGTTATTGTCAAAAAAATTCAAACATTTTAATGATAGATTTGGTTAGTTTTGATACTTGTTATTTCGTGTACATATATACTGTGCTATACAAGATAAAAACGGCAAACTGCTGTTTGAGGATGAATTGATCGTAAAAAGATGGAAAGAATACCTAGAACAATTATACAAAGGAAAGAACATAGTCAAGGAAAGCAAAGCACTAGAAGCAGAATATGACGTAGAAAATAATGGAGATGACATCTTAAGAAGTGAATTTGATATTGCATTAGCAAAGTTGAAAGACGGCAAAGCACCAGGTATTGACCTGATTCCATCAGAGCTGCTTAAATGCGCAGGAAAAGGCATGCTTGATACATTGTATAAGCTTGTCTGCAAAATATACAACACAGGAGAGATACCTGAGGACTTTGCCAAATGTCTGATACGAGCGCTTCCTAAGAAAGCAGGCACGACAAAGTGTGAACAACACAGAACCTTAGGCATGATATCACACGCTTCTAAGATACTCACCAACATTATAATGAAAAGGGCGGAAAATAAAATCAACGAAACACTTTCAGAAGATCAATTTGGATTCCGCAAAGAGACAGGCACAAGAGATGCAATCCTGAGTCTCAGACTTACTCTAGAAAAGAGAATAACAATTAATAAAAACACATATATAGCATTCATCGACCTTGAAAAAGCATTCGATAAAGTAGAATGGGAACAACTTTTTAACACCCTCAACCAGATAGGAATGAGTTATAAGGATAGAAGAGCAATCTGGAGCTTATACAAGAACGAAATGGCTGTGATTAAAAGCGGAGAGAGCTGTGCAGAAGCAAGGGTCGAACAAGGCGTAAGACAAGGATGCTCAATGTCGCCAGCTCTCTTTAACTGCTATATACAGCGAGCCATTGATGAACTGAGAGAAGAAATGAAGAACTGGACAGGAGTAAAAATAAATGGGAAAAAGGTCGACATGATAAGATATGCTGACGACATAGCACTGCTCGCAGACTCCGAGATGGAGCTGAACGAAGCTTTAGGAAAATTGGAAAGTATACTGTTGTCAAAGTACAACATGAAAATAAATAAAGAAAAAACAAAATGTATGGTCGTTGGAAGAGAGGAAGCGACTGCGAACATTGCATTAAATGGAGTGAGCATCAAACAAGTAAGTGAATTCGTGTACCTGGGCAGCAGAATAAACCAGGATGGACGCTCCAAAGCAGAAATTGTAAGCAGAATAAACCAGGCAAGGATTGCCTTCCACAAAAAATCGAAGATATTGGAATCCCCAAATATCGACTTAAGCGTAAGGAAGAACCTTACTAAAGCCTTTGTATGGAGCATTCTGCTTTATGGTTGTGAGACATGGACCATCAGCAAGAGTGAAAGCGGACGGTTGGCGGCCTTTGAGATGTGGTGCTACAGACGCATGCTTAAGATCCATTGGTCGGAGCACGTCGAAAACGAAGAAGTCTTAACCAGGGTAGGCGAAAAAAGGCAACTCCTTAAGAGAATCAGCCAACAACGAGCTAACTGGATTGGCCACAACATCAGGCACCCAGGACTACTCATCGCCATCGCGGAGGGTAAGACCGAGGGAACAAATGGCAGAGGCCGACCAAGAGACGCATATATGGACCAACTGAAGAGGGACATGAACTGTGGCTCATACGTAGAGCTGAAAAGACTGGCTGAGAAGAGAGACGAATGGAGAAGAAAAACCAAACTCGTTGCAGACCAATCCAATGGATTGTAACTAAATATATATATATACTGTAGAAGTTGGTAATAAATATAAGGCTGTCTGTTAGTTGTATATTGAGTATCTTTGACATTGCTATATTTATCCTGCCAAGTACATACATCCTTTGTCGCAAAATTAATAATATTGATACAACATTCATTTTGTATTCGTTGAAATAAAATATTCTAAAATCTCACACAACTATTTGGGGTCGTTCAATTGTTATAAATATTTGTATGTTCTCTAGGAACTTCAACAATATCGTTTAGTGAGATGATATTACCCTCTATATGTACCCTCATTATTTAAGCACATTTCAGAATAATATTATCTTATACGACTCATCGTCATCACTTTAATAGTTTATTAGTTTTGTATGTGACTCAGCATTGCAATAAATTTGCTTCTGTCAAAATCTGATAAAAGTCTTCTAAATTTAAGATGTAATTTTCAGATTTTGGTTTTATTTATGAAATTGTATACATTATTGCAGAATATTGAACATGACTACCTTTTATACCATACTATACTATAACGCTATTATCTCGCAAAGAGGTAAGCTAGTAGACCTGCCATATATTTATAATATCCTGGAGAGGACAGCCTGCATGTCAATACCTTTCATGATAAGTTTTATGTTTTTAAGTTGTTACTATGTTACTCTATAGTGCAAGTAGTTTCCAAAATTGCATCTAAACGTTGCCAGTTTATGTAAAATTTTGTTGTTTTTTGCTATTTCTCATTAAATTTTCTTATGTTACCTAAATAAGTTTTACAATTGGAATATAGTTCCCTGAGAGAAAGTGGGTTTTAAACTAGTCAAAGTAATAACAGGCGCAGGTTTTATTATTAAAACATTAATCAAAGTTTCTAATTTATCACGATAGTAAATTTGTGAAGCCATTAAAAATAAATTCAATTTTGTCTTTGGTGGATGAAATGTGGGGGTTCAAACATTATTTAAAGTATAGATTTTTCATTTCATCCTTTATATTTTGGAATTTATTTATGAGATTTGTCTAAAATTTGTGTCAAACTATATGTGTATTTAGAGCCAGCTCCATAGCAGCTGGAGAGGCGTTAAAATATCTTTTACTCTAGTGGAACAATTCCATAGGCTTTGTAAATTCTAGAGAGTGCGAAGGCATTCAAAACAAGGTCAAAAACCCTATTTATTACGACATGTTATGATTGTTTTCCATAAAATAGTGCGCTTTGAAACAAACTGTCCATGTCATTATTGTAATTGTTCATATTGTAACTGATTGTTGAAGGTACTCCAGCAGATATTGCGACAATAGTATGAGTTGCTAATCAAAAGTCTCACAGACCCAGAGTTCATTCTTCACATATCCCCATATTCTTCTGTAGCTTTTTACCATTTCTGAGGTGGTTCAGTGTTCTTTTTTACTAAGTGAGTTTTAATTATATGATTTTTATACAATTTGTGTATAATAATCGGATAAATATATCCTTCAAGACTATCCAATGATAGCAAAAAAGATAATCGTTTTTTCGCCCATTACATAATATATGAAGATAAAACTAATATTTAAAAATCTGATATTTGCTTTGTATTTTTTTATCACATCTCTTTTTAAAAGGGTGAAATATGATATTGTTATTTTATACAAGACCCTTGTTTCTTTTGATGATATGTAGTTTTTACTGAATATTTTATAATAATATTTTGGGGACAAGAAAAACAGAATATCATACCTGATTATAAATTAGAAGGTATACCTGGTGATGTCGGAATAGAAATTTTCTCGTTTGCCATGAAAAATAATTATCTTAAATTTTATATAAAGAGCCAAGCTTTCATGCTCTAATGATTATCAGGATGGCGTTTGAAATTTTTGATGTTTTTTATAAAGTTTTTCCCAAATAAATTTGCCTCAGATCTCTCATACTGCCTCAGAATAGACTTAAATCTAGCGAAGAAGTAAATTCGTTATAATTATTTACAAAATATCTATGTGAACTAAGATTGAAGATATGGTGATATTTAATGAAAAAAAAATTGTAGTAGTCAAGTTTTATAATCTTATCTTTTTATTTTTTAGTTTTATGAGAGTGACCTATTGATGGCGAATGACAAGGCGATATACGTCGCTGAATACTGGAGTGGGTGGCAAAGTCTGAAGTCCGGACCCGAAAAGTAAAGTAAGTATAATCTTGAAAATATATATTAAGTTTGAAACTTGTCCGATCCTTTTACACGTCATCTTATGTATGACTTTGAGTTCGAAAGACGTTAAAATCCTACTGGCTCAGAAATTTATTTCGAAATTCCAAGTGCTGGTATGTCACAGTAATTAAAAAATAATATACAAACCTAGGAGGCATGGAAGGGGCTGAGTACCAGCAAGATGGAGCGACCAAATTAAGGAGGCCACACAGAGCACACAGCACGATGCTTTGCACATGGCGGAGGATCGCTCGAGGTGGAGTTAGATGGTCTACAGAAGGACGCATGATGCTCACGAACCTCAGAATTGAGGAACCGACGGAGATGATGATGATGATGATACCAACAAGTTACTGATAAATTAAGACATTTTTGTTGTTAGTAGTAAAAAGAACAGCAATAGCGAATAATTTGTGTAATACTTTATTATTTACGTCGTTGTTGTTTTAATATGTTTTTATATAATTTTAAAAAATTTACATATAATTAAAATGATTTAAATGTGCAAAAGACTTAGGGATGTATGGGTGAAAAAATAAATAATTAAAGATAACATGATTCCACGTAACTCGGAGAATTGGCAAATTGTATAACAATTTGTAATATGTACTGAATGACTGTATGTTTTGCTTGGATAATTAATAAAATAAAAAAAAAAAAATAAAAAAAAAATAAAAGCTACATGCAAGATGTCCTGTCCGTGCAAAATTTACAATTTTTTTCGGACACATTCCTTTTGCAAGTTACTCGAAAACTTGCAAAAAAGAGATAGACATAAATTCATATAAATACATTGGCTGAATTACCTGAAAATAATTTTCATAAAGAGGCAGCAGTCTGAAAATTTTTCTTCTGTTAGTTTATACTTTTTACAGGATGTAAAAAAGCTTTGCAAAAAATACCCTTTAAAATTTTACACGAGTTATTGATTGAAAAAATTATAATTTAAAAAATACTCCTACTACATTCAATTTCAAAGTTATTTGATAAGTTCATATTGAGAGATCGGAAATTGAAAAATTTGGAATTTTACGTTTTTTTAATTACTAGTTTTTTTTAAATTTAATAGCCTATCATAAAATATTAAAATGGATCAATAAAGGTATGAATAATGATGATGGATGATTTTAGTTTGAATGGAGTAATATCCGTTATTTGACCGTCTCAAGGATATCTATGACATGAGAGAAAATTGAGAGGAAAATTGAATTTTAAAAATATTTTTTAGACAAACAAAATTTTTAATGTACCTAATTCTAACATGAATTAGGAGTTAATCTAATATTTAATTTTTATGGCATGCAGAGAATGACCCATATATTTAACACCAGTATATCGAGTTCATGGCTACTCTACTTTTGGGATATACAGTGGTGTTTAAATGAATAGATAAATAAATAGACTAATAAATAAATTAATTAAAAAATAAAAAAATACATTAACTAATAAATAAATAATAAATAAATAAATAATAAATAAATTAACTAATAAATAAATAAAAAAATAATAAATAAAGAATAAATAATTTTAATGTTAAATAATTATTCATTTTATGAATTAAGATTAAATTCATTAATACGTAGTGCTTAGATGTGAATCAAAAATTATATAAATACTCATATTTTAGTGTTAACAAAAAAGGAGATTATTTTGACAATTTGTCATCATTCTGACAATTTGTCATGATTGATTATTCTGACAATTTGTCATAATGTTGGTCTAAAGTTGGTTTAAAAAATGATGTATTTTTTGTTGCGAAAAAAGGAGTATCCTAAAACATGTCTACCTAGTTGAATAATCCTATTTCTCACTTATATCTTTGTATTGTATTGATTGTATGTATGTGTAGAAAGAAAATAAATAAATAAAAAAGTACCTACCTAGTTTATTTCATATTTCAACCAGGACTTTGTGGATCACACACTTTTTTGTTTATTTGAGATGGTTTCTTACATGCAGAATTACTTAAAAATTGAATTTTCAACCAACGAGTTTAACATTTATAAATGATAAAATAAGTATTGTGTATGTATTATGGGTAAAAGGTTTTGAAAAATTATTGTCAGACTTCGGAACACATGTTCATACGATCAAGTAAATATCATGTCAACAAACTGCGAAAGCTCAAGTACATACTCTTATATCGTTCTGAAAATATTATTCATGCTGAGCTTTGAAAAAGCTCCCGCCTTCAGGGCATAACTGTTTATTCGGAACCACGTTCTCTACATCGATGTACGGAAGTGTGGGTGCTAAGGAAGCATTGAAGATAGAATATTAAAAATGTTTTTTGAAAGAGAGCTGTCATAATTGTTCTAGAAATAATAAATATGTAACATTTTATCTTTGTTCTGTTGCGTGGTTTATTTTATTAAGATTTTCTCAGAAACAAAGCATTTCTTTTAAGACCTGAAATATTTTGAGTCACAGAAATGAATAGACATATAAAAAGAGAAATATAAATAATAAACATGAATAAATTGTATAAAATAAACACTTTTTTATTCAATGTTGTTCATATCAGTAAAAAATAAAGATAAAAGGAAATATATTTAATACAATATTTTCAATTTCAAGGGTTTAAAATAACAAATATCGTATAATAGAATGTATTAATTTAAATAAAATATTTTATTTTATGAATATTAGACAATAGACACCTCATTTGCACAACCAACAGAGTTTGCACAATCTTTCAAAGTTTGCAAATGAGGTGTCTATTGTCTAATATTCTAAATATCTTTACTCACGCAGGTGTGAAAATCCAGTAATATGTGAAAAGTAAGTTTAATTTCAACATTTGATTAAGAATTTAGTAAGATGAATTGGCTGAACATGTCCAAATGTTACAATTGACTGATGTCTAACATGTCCAAATGTTAGACATCATGTTGAACGAATGAGAGAGGAAAGAATGACAAAGACGATATACTTGTCTAAAAGAAGGGGTGCGAGGAAGAGTGAGCGTCCGAGAACCACGTGGCTTGATCGCGTGTATCAAATTCTCAACACGTGGATCAGAACGGCCGTGTGTTGAGTAAGAGGAACCGACGTGCGTGCATGAAAATTGTATGAATTTAGAAGAAGCGAAAGAAGTATGTAAGGATAGATCTATATGGCGTTCCGTTCTCTCTGCCTATCCATTTGGGACACGGCGTGAGGGTATAGTATTGACTGATGTCTATTTTCTCAAAGCATTTCAATGACTAATGTCCAATTTGAATTCAGTAACTTTACGGATACAAGTCTAAACTATTTCTACGAAAAACAATTTGCACAGGTTTTCATTTGTCCGTCGAGAACTTCTTTAATGTATATTTTTTTTTTTGAAGTTGTATACCAAACACTCCACTTCTCTAGATACTCTACTGAATAGCTCTTTATATAAAAATATTACCTTCTGCGCTTCGTACTGTCATTGTCTTGTTGCTTTATACGGGACACTCGGAATATAAAACAGCTCATTATCACAAGTCCCAGATGTATTCACAACATGCATCTGTTTGTTTACTTAGGAATTATTGTTACTGAAAATATCAACAAGTGTGAATTTCATGGAAACGACCAACTAATGAGATGATGGTTTTTTTGTTTATCATATGTATACAATTTTTTAGGGTAATTTGATAGCTATCATCACAAGTGAGATCAGATCCCCAAGATTGGCATGACAGTGGACTATCTACTCGTAATGAATAACCTATTTGTATAAATATTATATATTTTCAAGTGAAACTTTATGGGAATTTATAATTATTAAAGAATATTATAATTGTTTAAATTTAAAATTAATATGTTTATTGATAATACGTTTTCGACTACAGTATAATCATTCGGTATGAAACAAATAATAATTCTCACCATATTTCAGTTTCCCTGAAGACGTCTTTAAGCGTAGGTGAAAACGTTTGGTTACTATTAATCATACGTCGTATTTAATTATGTAATTTGAAACAAATGTTTATTTCTACTTAGTATAGATTATTGATTCAGAGAGAGAAGTCTTTCGACTTATTAGGTCATTATCAATCTGCATCTATAGCAGAAAGAAATAGTCTATAGTAGAAAGAAACACTAGTTTCTAATTACATAATTATGGAATTCTACTACGTGTGCATCGACACAATTAATAATGTCTTATTTAATCATGTTTAATTTTTATTCAATTTAAAATAAAACAAAACACTTCTCAGTATCCAACTAATACTTTATTTTCATAATGAAAACCAAGTTTTTGCTAGATACTAAACGTGTAGTTAAAAGCAATATTATTATTAGCTAAATTTGCGTAGTTCAGTTTTTTTTTATAATTTTTTTATTTCATGACAAGTTTCAGCATTTTCCTACAACATTAACTAGCTGCAATAACAGTTCATCTCAAAATATTTAAATAACATCATAGTATGAGAGTTATTCCAACTTTACTAACTCCAGTCTAGTGGCAACGTACGAGTATAAAACAATGTGTCACATATAAATAGTATTTAAGACAGGTAATTTTATGAAGGTGGATTTTATGATATTCACGTAGTTTTGGACGTTCACCTCGAGAATTTTACTTACTTTCTGGAAAATAAAATGGATTAAATTTTTTAATCATAATAATATAACGAATACAATATCTTTATTAAAAATTTTCATCACATTTGCATACATATACTAACCGTAAGCATACTGTTTTGGTTTATTAATTATGTTACTCATATTTTGTAATGTATACTGTTAAACTGTTTGTTTGCATAAAATAAAAAAAAAAATCTACTGTGCTGTGGCAAAAATACTGGGATGGAATCTAACAAACTTTTATCAAAATTAACACGTATATATAGAAATTTCCGTTTAAATAATCGGAAAAAAAATTAATTGAGTTGACATTTATTTTGTCGAACCCCATATTAATTTATGTAAACAAACAAACTGTTTTGAATGTCCTAATTTTTTGTTGGCACGGAGAAGCCAGCTTGCATATTAATTGCATGCGGCAAATCTGCTGGTTACTCTTATTGTAGAATATGCCCTGATGGTGCAATAGTACTAGTAATAGTTTGCATTGCATCATCAACATCGAATTGAAATAATAATTAAATGAAAAATACTTCTACAAAAAAATAGCTATGCGCTTGAAAAGTTAAGTTAATAAATGTCTACGAAGTGAAAGCTCTTAATGAAACTTTTTAACTCAACTTCTACAAACTGTAATAAGCATACGGAATAACTTAGCAAAGCAGAGGATAGTAATAAAATAGAGTACATAGTAATTAGTTTACCTCTTAAATAAAAGCTCAGTCCCATTCAACACTCAAGCGGAAGCTCATTATATTATTCACTTAATTTAATTAACGTAGTGTTAATGATAATATATACTTTTTATTTTCATTTGATTCTAATTAATACATCCGGCTTTATGTTTATTTAATTTCATATACTTACTACCTGTTATTTTGCCGTAGAGTACCCTGCAAAATAAATTCAAATTTAAGAGTATTTACTCAACAAATTACAGATAAATTTAAGAAAACAGCACTTAAACACATACTTTATTATTAAAGTGCAGGAAACTAATAAAAAAATATGGTCTCGTTGCACGGAACTCTAAATAGTTGCTTAAAAATATTTCCATAGACACCAATACTCGTATCTTTTGACAAATGTAGTCACACAAGCACTCTCATCATTGATTTAATGATAGATAAAGTTTTATGTGTGATATGAAATGTCCATATGTTTTTTGTAATAATTTTATTATAGGCTATTTTCCGTATTATGCTGAAATAAATAAATAAATATACCATCACAGTATTTATTTGTGCTGATTTGTACCTATTATTTTGATGTACATATTATATTATTTTTATATTTTGTAAACCTTTTTAAATTTGAACCTTACTTTTAGAAAGTCAATGGGCCATTGCTGAACTAATTAATAAATTGACTAATTGGAAATAAAATCCACTGTGAGATATACTAAAGAAGTGTTTTTATATAATCAATTGAACAACTTCCACCAAGAACCGTCGGTCAAAAATATCAACTTTTAATAAATTAAATAAATAAATACCTCACAAGTGAGAAGCCTCTGTTGCTTGTTATATGTATTTTGTCAAATTTAGAAAATTTGGAGAAAAGATTAAGATACTGATTTTTTGCTGGGGTAATTGCAGTTTTTTTAGTTTTTACACCGAATCATATCTGAAACTCTGCAATTTTACAGACAACACGACTAAACATATTTTTGACGTATTTTTGACGTTGAAATATTTTGACGTATATTTTTGATATAAGTTTTAGTTTTTTGTGCTATTAAGTGACAAAAAAATGCAGACAGGGTTCCGTTGAATTATTATTAATTAACTGGCGCCAATGCTGACACTTTGGTTGAATATTATCTTCCATTAAAAGGACGATAACCGGTTTAATGAGCAAATTAATATGGAGTAATTAGTACGCACGACTCATTTGAAGCAGTTTGTAAAGAAAAACTCAAAGCTTAGTACTTACCAGGACATTTCATAATCTAATTAAAAAAATATTATTTATTTTGTAAGAATCTCATGAATAATTTATTCTGTTACACGTGTTGATAAGAATAGTTTTTTTTAAGTATATACCTATTGGTTAAATATATTTTATGTAAATATGCAGGTCAAAGAAAATTAATCCTTTTGTATAAAAATTTGAAACAATTGAGCGTGTAATAAAGACTAATCCAAGTTTGAATTGAATTTTATTACACCCCAAAAACCTTCAAATTATTTTATATAGTTATGTTTGTGTCGTAAGTCGGAAGAGTAGGCAACGGAATTCAAGTCCGGAACCACCCAATCGAAAGTCCAAAATTATATTACGGACCTACCGACCATCCTCAATAATTCATGTTTATGGATATAAAATTCTATACATTTTGTTTATTAAATAACAATAATTTTGTTTCTATATTTATTGTGGAGGAAGCGAAAAGAATATGTAAGAATAGATCAGATTGATGTTTTGTTCTCTTTGTCTTCCCCACTTTAGATACGGTGTGAGGGTGTTTAGTAGACAATACTAAATTAATTACGAATGTTTGGAGTCAAAATTTTTTTACTAATACCACTAAAAACTATTATACGCGCGACAAAGGTTTCAACAGGTTACCTGTTGACTCCAAACATTCGTAATTATGTTTAGAAACTACCACAACGTTACCGCCAAATCAATAAATAATAATACCAAATTATGTGAATACATCGCATTGAAAACTATCGTAAAAAAGTTAAGAAATTTAATACGAATGATTTTTATATTGTCCATATTAAACGAGAGTTAGGGGATAAAATCTAGTTATAGTTACTGAAGAATTTGGTATGTTTTTTTTAAAAGACATTTCAGAGAGATTTCACAGACTATCTTAATTAACACTCAACAATTCATCTTAATCTCCCTTATTAGTTAATTATTTGAATAACAATGTCAGATAAGAGTATATGAAAAAAATAAAATATTTCTTTTTTTTACAATCCACGAACTGAACATGTTTATGTAGATTAATTTGAAGGAAAATAATCAAATATGAAGACACAACACAACTTTGCTGAACAGTTATTACAATAATAATTTTGTCAATAGATGAGAAATAATGAGGACAGTGTTTTTTATGAGAAAAATAATTAAAAACTCGTAGTGCTTTTACTGGGTTTTAATTAGCGATAAGTCTTCTTCATTCACTGTGTAAGTGTTAAGGTGGTAGAATTCCATAGCGAAATAAATAAATTAAATGTTTTATTCTACTATTTGATTTATTTGACGAAAGACGTCTCTCTCGTTAGTAAATCAAATACTAGAATACAAAAAATGTTTAATTTAATTCGCATTGGCGGTAAGTCATAAAAGATTATTATTTTTAATAAAAAAATTATCTCTATCAAATTTCAAATCATTTCTAAATTGTACATATATATTTTTATATAAATTTTAAATTAATTTCATTTTAAATGCACATATTTTTCTTTGAGATAAGATTTGAAAGAAAACACTAGAAAACAATATACAACTTTATAGAAAGGTTTTGTACTTTCATGTAGGTATAATGAATGACAAAAATCTATTACAACCTCTACTTTTGTTTTTAACCCTTGTTGTTCTAATGCTTACATAATTAAAGAACACTGTGAGGGTTGTTTAGAAGTATATATGCAGGCTTCTAGGCTCAATGCACAACGATGATTATGATGAACGAGGATAAAAGGCTGCGTTCATAAAACATTTAATTATATCATTAATTTAATTAACACAGTCAGCGCCCCATGCAGGATAACTCTCTGAGGTATCGTATATTATAACAAGTACAATATACAGTCTCTATTGGGAACCTACCGTACTTGGTGGAAGTTCACGTTGAATTTGTTTATCATAAATATTTCTCCATCTATGGCTTTAGGTATTATGAGGTACTTCGTGATTTCATTGACCGTATATCCGCTTGTTTGGAGTTGGAAGACAAGCAAACATTTTAATTCAGTGATGTGGTTAATTATTCGTTCTGAATGTCTTAGATATATTTTGAAATAAAAAACTGACAACGTCAACCTTTGACAATGTCCTCATAAGACGAAACACGTCTCTTTAAATAATTTATTTTTATTTTATTTAGTCGCTTATTGATGTTATATTATAATAAACAACATACTTGAATAAACATTCGTCTTTTTATTTCATTATGGAATTGGACTTTCTAAACATCGACACAGTGAATTGAATGTTTTATATTTTGTTAGAGAGGGCAATCTGTATGTTCATTACAAGCCTGTTGTCCATTGGTTGCCTTATTTAAAGGAGATATCGTGATGGTATATATAAAACATAAATAATTACCACTTCTTAAAAAACCGTGATAGCATATCGTCGATAGTAAGAGGGTTCCTTATCTATTCTTTAATACTAAACATAAAAAAATACTATGAACTGGCATAGTTTTTATTAAACGAAGATAAGAAAGTTCCATATAATTTTCAAAACGTCAAAAAACACTATTAAATAAAAATATTTAAAAAAAATTTAAGGTATTTCCAATAAAGTGTTCCATTTCGATAATTACTATAATGTATTAACTCATTGAAAGAATATTATAAAATATATAAAGAGTCTTCGAAACTTCGATTACATTTTTTCTGATTTTTGTTTTCGTTAGATATTCTCAGGTAACGATATCCCAAAAGAAGAAAATGGCCAGCTGACTATCTGCAAGTAATAATAAACCTACAGATTGACAGATGGGTGGCATGCCTCATCGCTTAGTTGTTGATTCCCCTTTCACGACCCAAGCTTTTAGTAGCTTGCTGTGAAAGGTGTATAAGGTTGTATTTGGGTTATTAACAAAGAAAACCCAGATATATCTTTATAAAAAAATGTTGCTTTTCTTTAACGTGAAGTTTTACAAATAACTGCTTATACCGGACATTCAAAAACTTACAGGAAAGAGTGAGAAACGTATTCTCTACCGAGAACTCCACAAAGTATAGATAAGAAAGTGACGATTTTTCTAATTTCCTCCTGAATATAAAATTTATAATTTTTTTTATCGCGAAACACTCTTCGTACCATATTCAAAGTGAAAAATAAATAAAGCTTGTAAAAGTTTTCAACTATTGAAATTGGATAAATGTGGATGAAGCTGTTTTATGATGGTGTGGGGGAAGGGAGGGGACATGGAGTATTTCAAATAAATGTTAGATCAAGTTTCTCTTGAATATAATATGAAGATAAATTGAAATAAAAAAAATAATAAAACTCACTTAAACTTTTATTTGATTGATCCATCTTTTTATTTATCTACCCATCTCTGCATCTCTCATGAGCTTCATACACTTCTCAATTTATCAAATTTTGACATATTCAATTAGATTTTTTGAAATTTAATTATAAACTTTATTCATTATTGGAATATGAGTGCAACTGAGTCAGAATTTAAATAATATTATCGTGCTTATTATTTATTTATTTATTTCAGCGGATTTGTTATCATAAATACTAAAATTGAGGGGTATAGATGCAAAGTCACACCGATACATTTTTCACAAAAACTAAAAACTCATAAACGTACATATTTTCGCTGGCTATGCTGTAGTTTTATTGATACAATATGAATCTGCCTCTTTTCTGGGGTAAGTATATTTTTAATGATTTAATCAGTCACTTAATAACATTATATTTTTAATTAATAATTTGAATGGTTTGATCTTGTTTTTCGCTTTAAATTATTTATAAATAAATAAATATATTTTTTTTGGGTCTGGATGTCAATGCATGTTATGTTATGTTAATACCATTTATAATAATATCTTTTTCTTTTTATTATAATTTGCAGGGACTTGATTGGTTTATTTTTATGGAACAAATTTGTAATGTTAATATTTAGTGTGTTAAACGGTTTGTGTCCTTAAAGACTGTTAATGAATAAATAAATCAGTTCTTATAAACTAATTAATTAGTTGTTCTTGAAAACTAATTTAGAACACTTCAAATAGAAAAAAAAAATGAGTTGGTTTTTCAACTTCAATGCGTCTAGGGCTGATGTGATTATGATTCTATACCCCTCAATTATTCGTTGAATTGAATACTGAAAACTATCTGAGTATAAAATATAATGTATCTGGCTACATATTATTCATCATCATCATTTCAGCCTCCCTGCGTCCATTGTTGAACATAGGCCTCCCCCATTGATCTCCACAGCTCTCTATCCTGGGCAGACCGCATCCAGCCGACCCCTGCAACCCGTCTTATGTCGTCCGACCATCGTGCTTGAGGCCTACCAACACTTCTTCTGCCTGTTCTAGGTCTCCACTCCAGAACTTTCTTTGTCCACCTAGAGTCTGTGTTTCTGGCCACATGACCAGCCCAACTCCATTTCTGACTAGAAACTTTGTGAACGACATCGACGACCCTGGTCTTTTCTCTGATCCATACATTAGTTTTCATATTATTAGGTACTATTAAATATTTTAATATAAAAGGGATGCGTAGCAACGAGCCTTATTACCACATACATCATACTTTACTTGCAAATTCATTTTAATATGATTTACATACTATGTTGTACTCTTTTGAAAATGATGGAAAAAATATTATGCCGCAATCGTAAAATGTGACAAGAAAATAAATATCCAATAAAGAGATTTTTATTTTATTTCTTTCTGCCTCTTATTTTATTACTATTATTTTTATAACTATAAATATTTTTAAAACCTTTTTTCACTTGGATTTTCTTTGTGCTTTAATTTTTCTCTTTAAAATAGAGGCATGAAAAAGCTTTTCTTTTTTGAAGGATTGGTTTTGTTGATTTTTATTAGATATAAAAAATATAAATATGATAATGAGTGTTTACAATAATAATAATAATAAAGACAATTTATATTTGGCGCCGTTTAATGATCCGTGACCATCTCAAGGGCGCCATGGCTTTTCTTGAAAAGCAGTGTTTTCAGCTTACTCCTGAACGTTGCAGTGGGTTGGTTCTGTCTCAAGTCCGCTGGTAATTGGTTCCAGGCAGTTGGCCCCGCAACGCTAAAGCTCCTCTCTGCGAATTTGGAAGTGTTTGCCCTGTTGGGCTCCACAAGTTTGTTGACAGCGGTGGAAGCTGATCGCCAGTGTTGACAGTGGTCGCCTCAGAGTTTCGTCAAGGGGACAGAAATTTTACCTACAAGAAGTGGGCAACAACAGTAATACATTTTAAATCGTAACAAATAATGTACTATAATCAAAAATGTTTATGTAAAAAGAAATTTTAATTTATCCATATCTTACTTACTAACTTTACTTACACGTCAAGGATTGCACCCTCCATCACCCATGGATGATAAAGAAATGTCAGATCGTATGTCATACATACTTTTCATTTTTTATTTCTTTACATATACATTTATTCCTGCCCAATGCTGAATGTATTCCATACGTTTTTTAATATTTCTGTCTGCAAACAGTCACCAGCGATTCTTGTTATATCATTAGAGCATCATGAAAGACGTCTTCTTCTTCATCTTCTACAGCTTCCACTCTACTATCTCAGGGCCCGTAGTCAAAACACATTTTAGCGTTACGTTTTCGTTCGAATATAGACGACGAGAACGTATCAATTTTCGTATCTAAAATACACAAGTAGCTACGAAAATTGCCACGTTCTCGCAACTTCGTCTACATTCGAACGAAATCATCATCATCATCATCGCCCTCAACGCTCCTCTCGGGAGCACAGGGCAGAAACCAGCCTCCTCCATTCAGAGCGTCTCTGTGCCAATTGCGTCACCTCTTTCCACGACATTCCTTGCGCTCTGATATCGTTGTCATAGGAACGGTGTATTGTGAAAGAGGGACGCCCGGGCCGACGGAACCCCTGCGGACGGAAGAACAGTGTTCTTTTTGGCCAACCATCATTAGGCATTCTCAAAACATGTCCCAGCCAGGACCATCGTCTCTCCTGTATTACGGAGATTACAGGTCTCTGCTGGGTGCGCCGGCGCACAGCATCATTTGTAACATGTTCATACTATTTGACATCCAAAATCCTTCTAAGACACTTGTTTTCAAAGCCGAGTATCTTCCGCTCTTGAGCCTTGGTTAAGTGCCAACGAACGAAAACGTAACGCTAAAATGTGTTTTGACTAGGCCTACTGATCCTTATACAAAGTAACATGCACCGCCTATGACAACTTTGTTAAGAAGTTTAGTCTATATGCAGTACCGATAAAAAAAAAACATGCAGAAGATATTTCACTTTCGCGTAGGTACCATATTATTTATTTTATTCTGTAACTACATAGTGTTCATTAATAACAAGCGATTATACACAAAACTAAAATTGCCTTGAAATTACTTGCAAAAATGATCAACTTAATATTATATAGTAAGAATATTCATTTCCGGGCTTAGTGGCCGTGGTCTGTAGGGTAGTCTGTGACCCAACGTTTCACCCACAACTGTGGCGGGCATCTTCAGGGGGTAGGTGTAGGCGAGTTGTCTAAGCCCGGAAATGAATATTCTTACTAGTGACGCCGGCCGTGAAAGCCTAAGATCATTAATATTATATATTTATTTGAAATTTCCATTTATAATAATTGGTAAATTTATATGAGAAAATAATATTTATAAAATTCTACCGAATGTTTTCATACTAGTGAATTATAAAAGAATTGCTAACACAAAGATATCGGGAATCAAAGAATTGCGAGGGGTTAAAAATTTATATGCTTCATAAAAAAGTAATCAGGTATAATGGCACTTTCCATTCTGAATGGTGACAATAAAACGCGTGGTGCCAATCAGGTGATGAAAAGCTCAGCCGGGATATTTTATAGGTGTACGGATTCTGCAGCCATTATCGCTTTTATTGAAATGATTTAGACTTGAACAGAAATCAAAGTACTTATTTCTGTTTGAAAATACCATATTAAAGTACTATTTTTGGAGGAAGAAGTAATTGAAGTACGACCAAATTTGCTCTTCATGTATTTATCGTAAAAGTTTGTGTTTTTTGAAAGATTGAGCACGTATAAATTGGGAGATGGTTCTTGGTTTACGTTTATTTATAATACGCGTGTAAGTAAGTCGAGTCGTCGCGTTACTGTATTGTAAATGTCGTCGGATTGAATAAATGGTTACATTGAAACAGTCGTGTTCTCATCATACTGCTTAAGAAATACAGTTATTTAGTAGTTTCTATAAAAAGTACAATAAAAAACTTCAATTAATATTATCATTTCCTCGTGGAATATCCGCAGTAATTAATATAAATCCCCCCATTCTAGCTTGAAGTATTTATTTGAGAATCTTGTTAATTACTGTAAATGGCTAAAAATCTTGTAATTCATATAGCACGTATTAAGTTTTCTGACAAAAGCACATTAGTACAACGATAAGATATATGCAATCCATAACGAACATCATGTTTTTGAGATAATAAAGTTTGTTCCCAGGCCAATCAACTCATTAAAGATGCAATGATGAAAATAGAGTATATGTAAGTGTGAATTGAAGTTATTTATAAAAAAAAATATATAAATTTAAATGTAAAAAATTAACATTGTAAAACTAACACACTTATTAACATCTCTATTGATTCCTGATATAAAGACCCCAAACAGCAATTAAATGCTGGTATAAGGGTCAAAGTTAGGTATTTAACCCAGAAAATAACTGGTTTGACATTCTTTTGAAACTTAAAATAATAGATCGAAAATTTAAAATAACAGTAATGTAGCAAGAGCTACATTTCTATGGTCCCAGGTGTGCATCGACCTTTAGATAATGATAGGCAAAATCCACGAGTCACTATTGGCTGATTAGGTAATTATTACATTATCAGGTCAGGCTCGTGGATTGGAGGTTGATGAAAATCTGGGCCAGCACACTCTTTCGCCGGCCACTGGACAATCTTGACCTCGCCTCCCGCGCGTATTGTGTTGCTTGCATATCCATCCACGTGAGTTAAAAATTATAATAATCTTTGTAAGAACTCAAATATAATTTCAAACCCTTCAGGAATTAATTATTATTATAGTTGAAAAGTAAAAATAATAAACTTGTTTTATACTTCACAATAGAAGAGACAATCTTTTATTTTTTTCATATTTATATTCACTTTGCAAAACTAGAACATAGCATTATTACTTATTATACATAAGTAATTAATTATTTCATATCGCCAGGTGAGATACTTATTCTATATTCCTTGATAGGAGTCGGATTATCGATATTTATATTTAAAATAATTATTAACCACATAACCTAGGCGATATAGTACCTAACATTAAAGTAGATATCGAAATTGAGAAGAAGTAAAAAAAAACAATAACAAAAGAAATTGCTTACAAATACGAGTAGATTATTGTGATGTTAAGAAATAATTAGAGTTACGATAAAATATGAAATGTTTATGTAAAGCCATCGAAAGTACTTTTAGCTTCTGTATATAATAACGATGGCATAGCGCACAGATGTGGTAAGTGCAGTTTTCATAGTTTTGAGATAATCAATGTTGAAAGTTTGAGATGCCATACAATTTAGTACTAACCACACATAGTTTTTGTTAAATATCTCGTGAATGACACAGAGTTACGCAATAATATTCCTAAGGAACATATTTCAGATGATATAGATTCGCATGCGTATAATAACTCATTTTCGGTAAAAACTGCACTTACCACATCTGTGCGCTATACCATCGATAATATGTAGTCTTTGAATTACTTTTAAGTCTGGATTTAAAATACCCAAAGCAATGAACTTCCTGTTTTTGAGATTTATGTCTTGGCTGTGACGTGCTTCCTGATTGATACTGTTACCGAACCATGAAACCATTTAATCGTTTTACGACATGTAGATTTGGCAATAACTCGTCTTTCTGCCTACCCTACAACAAACGTGACGTAAAGAGGAGAAACATTATCTTTATATTCACCAATTAATTTCTGAGAAAGGTTTGCGAATAACTTATAAAGGCAAGTAAATTCATACACTAAACTATACTTACGTAAAAAATCAGAAAAAAGTTAGGATTGTACTAGGTACTTTTTAATAATAAAGTGACTTGGTTTTGATTTATAAAGTCATTGTCAAACTAAAAAATAAGACATTTACAATTAGAATTCAGCGTTAAATTTATCTCATCTAAATGAGACTGAAAATATCCTTGAAAGATGAAAGATGTCTCTCTCAATAAAAATCAATAAAGTAGAAGATAGAAGGAAGACGGGGAGTTGGTAGAAAACAGATGTACTGGCTGCGCAACATTAGAGAGTGAACCGGAATGAAGACAGTGGATGACCTTTTCAGGGTAACACAGGACGGGGAGGTTTTCGCCGGAGTGATCGCCAACGTCGGGGAGACATGGCACAGGAAGAAGAAGAAGTAGAAGAAAACATTTGTTTTTAAATATATTATGGAATTCTGCCATCTAAATACTGACACAGTGAATCACCCAAATGCTTTTAATGCTCGTAAAGGATGACTTGTGCATTGAACATAAGATTTTTACGTTCAAATTCATTGATTTTCTCAATTAAGTACGATTTAATACAACTCAATTCAACCATATAGGCTCCACGATTACAGAACTTTGCCGCCTCACTAAAGCTTTGCTAAGAGCTTTACTAAGTAGCATATATGAAAAGGTTAAGCACATTTTTATTTTCATACTGCTTGAGGAACATATATTAAGTAATCTTTTAGCTTGGAATTAGTTCCTTTTGCGACACAGAAAAACAGCTGTCATTTCATTTCTCAGTTTTCCTGGAAATAGTCGGTCTAATAGTGGCAAAAGATATCTAAAATTTCACGTATTCCGTATGCATGTGTAATTAAAATTCACTTACTGCTACGTAAGGTAAACGAATGTTAACGCATCGTATAAACGATTGTCTTATTGTAAATGTAACAATAGCTTTGAACTTAAAATTTTCCAGTCGTAACTTATCGTATTACAATGGTGAGCTAAAGTAGGGAAAATATAATGACCATGTTTTTAGCATAAATAGCATATTATTAATAATTATTGAATTTATCGATGGAAACATAATATTATGTAAGTACCAATAATATCTGAATGAGTTTCAACACCCCTACCTTATATGAATGTTTGGTAGGGGTATTGAAACTCATTCCAGTCAAAACCCATTATTGTTTAAATAAAAGGTTGAGATGTATATTATATAATATATTTTATATAATGTAAGTGGATATATTTATTTTAAACTGTTTCTATTAGACCACAGATATTTGACCCTCATTATCTTAAATGGAAAACATTAATTCTTAGTAGTAAATATAATAATACCACGTACACCCCTTGAAGGGTAAACGATAGGGCGAACAGTTTAATCGATCCCAGGGCGTTATTTATCTAAAGTATCAGCAATACAGAACTTTAACAATAGAAATATGTACTATAAATAAACACATTATCCTGCGTTACATAATAATTTTGGAATGTTTTGCAAAAACAAGTTTTGAAATTCTTTCTCACACAATTTGCATGTTTTTTGTCATTCGACTGTTGAAAAACCACTTTCAATGAACCTGGATTTGTGATTTTATATGATCATAGAATTGTAAATTTATGTGCTTTTAGATAATAAATATATTTAAATTGGAGTTATTTTGTGTTCCGACTTTTTATAAAACATTTATTTTTTGAAAGATATACTTATCTGGGTTTCGTTATGAACCCAAATACAACCTTAAAACCTTTTACAGTAAGCTAAAAGTTTGTGTCGTGAAAGGAGAATTTGCTGGAATCCGAGATCGAACCGTGGACCCCTTGTTCATGAGGTCGTGACTCTACCTCCAGGCTATCGACGAACTCGTGTACTTAAATCTTAAGAGAGAAGAGCTTGTGAGTTTTTTTATCTACAGTATATCCTTGGCGATCCTGAGAACTCCCACATGTGGGAGTTCTCAGGATCGTATATTACACTAATAATACGTACATTTAGATTCTTTCTTCTGATGCCTGGATAGTTCTTGAGGATATTCCTTTCTATAAAGATGTAGGTATATATATTATTCCTGAAGGTAGCCTCTGTATCGAGGCGAAAGCTCTTAATTTAAGAATCAGAGATCTACGAGGTGTACCCGAAATCGTAAAAAATAAATAAATAAATAAATAAATCTTTACTGGCCATAATTTTACACAAATACATATACGATAGTATTCAAAGTTACAAAACTTGACAAGTAACAAAATTTGGCCAAAAGGCGGACTTGTTGCTAAGCAACGTCTTCCAGTCAACCCTAAACTTTAACATGAAAAAAAAATGTTGTTTTAGAGTTTTCAACTTTTAATATAATAAATCGCCAAGCTTTCTAATCCTGTGCAATAAACTGTTACAGGACTTCGTTCATCTAGAGAAGATACTTAAGAAAATATCATTTTGCAGAGCTTATTAATAAGTTTTTAAAAGTAGAACATCTTCTGCAAAATATGTGATAATATTATTAAATTAAAAAGTTGACTGTCGCTACCGTGCTTGTGGTGTGAAAATAAAACAAAATTAATTTCGTTATTTTTTCCCGTCCACAGCGTATTGCGCCATAAATTACGATCTTACATAAGTACAGTTAAAAATTGCGCAATTTACAGAAAACTAATTCCAAGATGGCAAGTATCTATTAACGAATATCGAGGATGCAATTCAACTAAAGATAAGTGAGACGATCAATTGTAGCCAACAATGCAATTGCATCATTCAAACTAATTGAAGACATTAAGTCTCAATATTTCAATATGTTCTTAGATTGACGCTTATCCTGAGTTTGCCCTTAATTTGTATACATTTGCTTTTAAATTCAATAGACTTCACTATTTCACCGCTACTTTAATCAAAATGTAATGAACAGAAAGAGTAATTTTCGTTGACACCTTACAAACCTTTACACCTAGGTATAATATAAGGTAAATGGAAACAAGTGTTTCTTTCTACTATAAATTATCGATCACGAGAGAAACGTCTTTCGATTTATCAGGTCGTTATTGATAATGACTTGAGGTTGAGAGTATAAAATAGTCGTGAATTATTGAAGTGGATATTGAAACAAATTCAACCAAATTAAGTGCTAGGTCAGGATAAGCGTCACCGTAAGAGCACATTGAGATATTGGGCCTTAACCATCTGAATGAACAACAATTATCCATAGATGATGGTCATGGTGTAATAGCAACTATATAAATTAATGTATTCGAGTCAGGTGCATTTAAATTGATGTTCAATGTTTATGGGATTGTTAGAGATATTGAAATAGGTACCATGAACTGTGTGTTCTCAAAACACTTACAAATAGACTCGTATGCTCAAAAAAGATATCCAACAATATGCTGAACGAGATAAAAGAAGCCAACAAGGGAAACCACAAAACAGTGCCGAATTAATCATCCAACATATAATATAATTATAAATACCAAGATACATTTCCTAATCCTTTCCAACAGTTCTAGTTTCTTCGAAGTGTTAAGTGTGGGTTGTTTATTTCTTTTTTTTTGTTTAAACAGTGATTTGTCTCTCTGTTTTCATATGCTTTGTTTATTTTACATGTTTTGTTTAAATATTACGTGGTTAGGTGAAAAAAAAACTCCATTAATAGTGATAATCTCAACACTGCATAACATCACATCTTTTTACGTAGCAAGCTGATTTGTCGATTTTTTATGTCGCTGACTATGTGCAAAAATAATTAAATAAATAATGAACATAAACAGTGATGATTAAGTATGAAGCTAGCTAACTTCGCTCTTTGAGAATCCTCTCTGGAGCAGAGGGCTTAAACTAGTCTCCTCCATTCAAAGACGGAGGATGAATCAGTTGTGATATTGCGGTTTTCCCGATGCTGCACAAAAGCAAATGTTTGTTATATTTTCCTTAAACCTGCCCACAACAGTATTCAATATTAATTGTATTATTGTTCACTGACTAACATTATCCATTTTATAAATTTCTCATTAACAACATGCATTTGAATGCAATTTCTTCACTTTACATTAGTCTAGTCTAATATCGTAGAAAATAATATCGAATTCATTTTGAAAACTCATTCAAGTGAGAAATTTACTGGTTATTGAGATTAATCGTGTCGTTTTGAGAATACTAATTCACGTTTCCAGATCGTCCGGGATATTTCCAGATTTGCATAGACAACGAACAAACCGACAACATCGGTTCAGTAAAAATGAAATGAAAAAAAGTGTCGGCATGCCCAGTATCGTACCAGTAGATACTGATAATCGAAGACTCGAGGGTTCATTTGCATATAAATAACTCCAATAGAAAGCATATATTTCATATTATTATCTTAATACTACCGTACTACCGCATCAACCTATTAAGTATTGTTTTCATACAATGTGGTTTTTGGGTATTGCTTGAGTGACCGAGTTTATTTTGTAAAATTTGATATTAATTTATGTAAGTAAACACAAATGGTTTCAGTTTTACAACAATTTTTTAATAATTGAGTAAACAGTTTCGACTTCCAAAGTGAGCCTACCCACCAGGTGACAATAATACCCCCTGTTCTATTTCATTTTTAGTGTGCACTAGCTAAAAAAGGGGCTTAACAATTTTAGTTAGTGCACATTGGTGTTGTATAAACTCTAAAATATCATATAAAATACGAATTTTTGTTCAAGTGACCTTAATTATTTAATCTAGTAACGTTCTTATTTTAGTTTGAATCAATATAGAATAAGGGGTAACATCGAGAATATTATTTGCCAGTATCGTTGACAAAATATCCAATTCGCTTAGCGATAATGTGTGGAAAAGTATATCAATTATTTAGGAAAGAGGCAAGAAAACATCCTTTGCAAATGTTTATTGATAATGAAAAAAAAACTCGACATTTAATGATATGAAATTTCATAAAAATTTATTCTGTACTTATTTTAAATAGCTTTGAAATGATTAATTTATCTACCTTATGGGGTAGGAAAAGAGGACGAAACATAACTTCGACAACTAATTAAATCAAATTGAAAAAATCTGTAAACCACAACAATATTGTATTGTTGAAATAAGTACAGTATATCGTTACCATGGATGAAGGATGTATTTTTGTGATGGATGTGAAGGATGTGCTTTTGCTGTGAAATAATATTATATTTTACAATATTGTAAAGTTCTCCGTTGTGATCAGCAAAAACTCATAATATTATTGATCAAGAAATAAAGAATGATTTTTAAGTAATAAAATTATTTTATTTTATTTATCTTATATTGTTCTATTTTCACTTTGATTAATTTTATTTTCATTTTACTTTGTTATTGGACATATTTTAATTTATTCTTTTTATGAGCAAATATAGTACGTGTATTGTATTTGTATAGTACTTGGAATAACTTTATGAAAGTTCATTTTAATAGAAAAAGCTATTACTAGTCATCATATTAAATCGGAGATAGTAATAGAAAATGGACTTTCTGTCTTTTTCTGTCTTTTTTCTTTCTGGAATTTTTGCACAAATGCCCAAAAGGATGGAAAATTAATCTTTTAGAATTTGTAGACATTATAAAACAAAAAAAAACATCAGTTCAAGTGTTACATGTTAAATACTTTACAATAATATTATTGTTTAAGCTACATAAATAGTATATCGCTATGTTATTATGTGTATATATTGGCACAGAGCGTGTACATATTTTGTTCATAGTAAAGGGACAGTGGTGCATATTAGAATAGAGGATAGCCATCAGTTATTTAGTTATTATTATCGCTAGCGTAGTCCAGGCAACTTATATAACGTACATCGGATTAGAGAGAAGCCTCGCAGTCATTCAAATTAATAATACATTGTCTCTCTATGTGTATAATTGAAAGGCACAAAATATGCATTATGTAATTTTATTTCGGGTTATTCATCACATGTAGACGCTTTAATAACTATGTAATAATTTGTGATTAAAATCGGTTCCCGTAATTTAAATTCGATATATAATATAATATAAAATCCATGGATGTGGTTCCACATAGTAGATATACAAGACAGATTGGAAATCTTGATGTGCCACAAGTTTCGACCTCATTCTCGAAAAGATTTCATACATTTTTCGGGCCACGTCTCTATAATCAACTACAGAGTGTTCTGGGTCCAGATAGGAGTGCTGTAACGAAGATTGGGGTATATTCGTTTCTGCTAAACCTGGGACTGGACGATTCTGAGAGCCTGCTGTGTAGCGTTCCGGTCTGAAGACAATATCTTATTTTGCTATATCCATTTTTTAATTGCTTTTTGTTTTTTTGTTATAATTTGTTTCATAATATTTCCTCGATACGGGTGCAAACCCAGTGAGGTAGTATTAAAGTCTATGAATGAATTTAAATTGTGAAAATGCTATATTTTGTGTTGTATAATATTTCTGGAATAAAAAAAAATATATATTATTATTATTAAAATATTTAGGCAATAAAGCTCAATGTATCGAGGTTACCGGCAAGAGACCAAGAGGAAGACCAAAGCGCAGATGGCGTGAAGTAGTGAGACAAGACACGAGGAGCTGTGATGTTTCCCATGAGGATGCGCTCGACAGAACCAAGTGGCGTAACCAAACAAGAAAGGCAGACCCCACCACCATGTGGGACTAATAATTGCCCAAGGAGAAGAAGAAGAATTATTAAAATATTTAAAAATGCAAACATTATAAATAATTTATTAACGGATATACAATTTTCTAAATAATTCATCTTCTTCTCGTGCCGCTCCTAACGGAGATTGGCGATCATCTCTTGAAAGTCCTCACGATCCTGGACCAGTCTGATGAGGGTTGCATGCCTCCGGTATTCCAAATCACTGTTGCAGATTTTTGAACCATGATGCTCTTTTACGCCCCAAGCCCCGTCTGCCTGAAGGGCATATTTTCTCCACGGAATATGTGACCAAAGTATGCGGCTTTTCGTCTTTTGACAGTGGTTAGCAGTTCTCTATTTTTAATATAGACTCAAAAATGAATAGAAAGAAGATATCAGGTTTTTGTTTTTAAACGTATCATTTGATAAATAAGCTTAATTTCAATTGCATTTTTTTTAAAAGTAACCAGCTTTCAAAAGTTTTCGTCCCAGGAAAAATTTGATTACATAATTATAAAACGATTTCTATAAAAATAAGTGTCATATTTCTTATCTTGAAGAACGTTTATTTTATAATTATTATGTTTGATACCTTTATAAACCATCACGTCATTTCCCTCGAGTTGTATAGCCAGTGAAAATATTTAATACATGTAATACAAAATAGTTCGAATATTTCATTTCAGAATATGAACCACATGACTTAACCTGGATATTCTATGTGTTTCAGCGAAAATCCCTCGTCGAAATAGTTATTAGTGTAATGCATATTAGAAGGTATGTATTAAGGTATAATATTCTATCCAAAATAGTTTCTCTAACGTTGTGAATGTTAGCTAGAGTGATAATCTCTTACAGGAAATAATTATTATATGGTGTACAGTGCATGAAGGCAAAATAATGAACCTTCAATT
This sequence comes from Athripsodes cinereus, assembly GCA_947579605.1. NCBI lineage: Eukaryota > Metazoa > Arthropoda > Insecta > Trichoptera > Leptoceridae > Athripsodes > Athripsodes cinereus. Next base: position 683,996 of record OX388322.1, on the reverse strand, counting down.
CTCATACACCACAGCATTACGACAGCTTTATTAATACCAGTATGTAAATGCTTAGAATAAATACATAATATTTTAATTGTTTAACCGGGTTTGGGTACAACACGCAGATGACAAAACTAATCAAACATCTCGGTTGGAGAACCAGGTTTACACAACGTTACATTGTGCAAAATCTAATCAGGAGAAGTGAAAAAGGCGTCCCGACGCTTACAAATAAGCTCTAGGCTGGTTTAAGTAATCACTTTCGGTATCCATGGATAACCTTCATCAATTCCGTTCTCCATTCCAACTGTCACCATTCAATTGATAGTATTGAGATGTCTTTCTAACTTCTTCCGATTAGATTTTGTAGAATGTTCCGATTAGATTTTGTACAAAACACAATCTCCTCTCATTATGTGACAGATATTTTCTCTTCAGATGTTTTTTTATCCGTTTGAGAACATTGTGAATTCTATCTCTCCAAGTTATTTTAAGTGTTTTTCTATATACATTCAGAGTTCAAATGACTTTCATACCATATCAAAACACTGGAAACAAAGAACAACGAAAAATATGCATATTGAAACAAAATATAAACTGCTTAAGATTTTTTTAAATATTTTTCATACAAATGAATAAACACGTTAAGATTTAAATTTAATACTACTGTGATACAATAATTTATTTTGTTTGTTTTGATTTTCAGTGTGAGCGACATGCTAGATTCCTTAGTAACAAATTTGAAAATTAATCAAGGCTAATGCTAACCTTATCAAAAACTTACATTTATTCTATAAGTTAAAGGTAGGTATATGAATGATAAAAAATGAAAATTCAATCATTCGAATCTGGTTCATGTACCTACATGCCAATATAATATGTATGAAAACCTTATTTGAATTGAAAAAGCCGTGTTACAAGTTTTGGTAGAATTACTCATTTGTACGTTTGTTCATAAATTGCCTTTGGCAGCCTTTACAGGAAATGTAATGGTAAAACCAATAACCTTTATACTAACTTTTATTGTACAAACATGTGAACTTGTTTAATTAAAAAAGTGCCATTTTTTGATTTATCGATAAAAGTTTGTCTAAATATTACTTTGAAATAAATATTTAAAAATAATTTTATTGTATTTTACCTAGTTCAAAGCAAAGATAAAAAAAATAGTATAATTATCTTGATTATGATGTTAAATTTTTTAACAATAGTCAAATTTCTCATTGGTGAAACTAAATTACGTATTTTTATGACATTAAAATGTACGAGTATTAAGAAGATGAAAGATGTCTCTCTGTTTAAATAAACAGCTTTGAATGAAAATAAAATAAAAAAACTTTTTTGTATTTTCGTGCATATAATCAAAAGTTTGTTACTTTAAAACAAATTTTCCACTTTATATGATCAAGAGAAGTTTTCAAATGCTATGTATGATGTTTTTTGATAATTTGATGATTAATACGTGGTATTATTTAAAGTCATCTTTAGTTTAATAATATTTGTGGTCTTCGTCTATGATTGTTGCTTATGACAAAGTTTGTCATGACTTGTATATTTTTGTAAATTCGTTTTTAAATTTGTTTTTGAATTCGTTCTTTAATTTAACTTATGTTTTTATGATAGATAAAGATTTAAGTTTTCTGTAAACTAATATCCATATCTTTATTGTAATAATTTTGTTAATGGCTTTAAGCCGTATGATGTTAAAAAAATAAAAAAAATAAATACTTGAGTTATACCGGGTTAAAGTTCCCATGTATGTAAGTTTCGGTAATATCCGTATTCGTATTGACATAAATAAGATTGTTCATACTACTCTCGAGTAAGTGTCAATATTCATATTACATATACATATCTGTGCTACCTTCAGTAATAATAATAATAATACCACCTACTAACTGAAGATTTCCCATGAGAGGTACATTGCCTCTTCTAATTTCCCCGAGGTTTCCTAAAATACGCCGTAATCTGAAGCTGCTCCTCATAACGTTTCAAGCGGAGCTTTTTTCGTTTGTTTGGGGTATTACCTCGACGTGTTTGGGATAAGTCTTATTTTAATACCCCTTTTAAGGGGTAATACGTTTATGAATACATAAAAATAAATAAAACGATAATATTCACTCTGTATTAATAAAATATGTATGTACAAGCTATCACCAGCTTAGCTGAAATTGAAAGTCTTGAAATATGTAATGAATCCGTACATTGAGAATCGGAAAAATAGCGGCAGAGCAGCATTTAAAGATTGTTCAGATTATTCACTGTGTCGGTGTTTAGGTAGTAGAATTCCTTAGCGAAATAAATAAAACAAACGTTTAATTCCACAATTTGATTTATTTACGAGAGAGACGTCTTTCGTCTTGTTAGGACATTGTAAATTGACAATATCCTAACAAGACGAAAGACGTCTCTCTCGTTAATAAATCAAATAGAAACACTTGTTTTATTTCTCTCTATAATATTGCTATTGATCTATACACAAATGTTTTCTGATCTCTATAGTCTATTGTTGTCATAGGAACGGTGTATTGTGAAAGAGGGACGCCCGGGCCTACGGAACCCCTGCGGACGGAAGAACAGTGCTCTTTTTGGCCAACTATCATTGGGCATTCTCAAAACATGTCCCAGCCAGGACCATCGTCTCTCTTGTATTACGGAGATTACAGGTCTCTGCTGGGTGCGCCGGCGCACAGCATCATTTGTAACATATTCATACCATCTGACATCCAAAATCCTTCTAAGACACTTACACCGTTCCTATGACAACGATATCAGAGCGCAAGGAATGTCGTGGGAAGAGGTGACGCAATTGGCACAGAGACGCTCTGAATGGAGGAGGCTGGTTTCTGCCCTGTGCTCCCGAGAGGAGTGTTGAGGGCGATGATGATGATAGTCTATTGGTGTGTTTTATCTTATCACGTTGTATCTAATTTGTATATTATGATGTCTTAATTTATTTCTTGCACATATATTACTGATTGTACTGTCAGCCTCGACACAGGCTTCAGCCTAGTGAGGTGTCAAAATGGAATTAGTTTTATTGGCATATTACGGATTTTTGAACTGTATTTGATTGTAAATGCTTATTTAAGGAAATAAACAAATTTCAATTTATTTCGATTGTTCAGATTCTTTAAGTTGACTTTGAAAGTCTGATTTTGATTCGATTTGGAATGTAATTACAAGCTTGATATATATAAATTTGATTTTTGATTGAATTTAGGATGAGTGATAAATGTCGTCGCTGAATTTGAGCTGCAAATTGTCTTTTTTCTATTGAACACATCTCGAATAATAAAAATACACTCCTTAGATTGTGTATAGTATTTTAATTCATAAATTTGTCGCTAAAATATCTATCTTAAGTACAAATTTATTGATAAAAATAATACATATATAACATCATCGGATAAAAAAAGTGAGATCGATAAAAATGAAAATGATTTCCTCTACCCAAACAGGAAATCACTACTATTGAACAATATAAAACAAAATACAGAATAATTTATAACGGAAATGCCCAATTTACAATATTTTCCCGGATACAAGAATTTTTTAAACTTGTTTAACAATAATACCACCGTTACATTCACTTCGAAATTTAAGTATTGAAAATATTAATATCAATACTTCCCTAAAAATGTGCAGCCAGTAGGTAACTGGACCTAATAAATAAGCTACTAATACTACTAAACCATCACGGCATATCCCACAAGTGGGGTAGCCAGCAGACCAGCAATAAACATGCAAGTTGCCCTCTCTGTGTCAATAAAAGACATTCAGATGGGTGGCAAACCTCATTTCTAAATTTAAGTTGTAAAATGTTTTATTTTTTCCGAACACCTGCTTTTTACTGGACACCCAAAAACTTATGAAAAAGAGTGGGAGACTAATTTTTTGCCGGGTCGTCCACAGTAAAGCTATAATGAAGACAGAGGTCATTATCTCCGTACTATAAATAATAGATTTTTTTTAAGTATTTTTCAGAATATATATAGATACTAGCTCTTGTAAATATTGTGTAAAATCAGATAATTAAAATAATAAATATGCAAAAAAATCTTTCCATGGCAACCAAAATGTTAGGTTTTCAAAATTCATTTTGACTTTTAATTTTTTTTTTCTTTTTTTTATAAAAGATATATCTGGGTTTTGTTTGTTATAAACCCAAATACAACCTCGTACACCTTTCACAGTAAGCTACTAAAAGCTTGTGTCGTGAAAGGGGAGTTTGCCGGTACTTGGTATCGAACCACGGACCCCTTGTTCACGAGGCCGAGACTCTACCTCGTGAACCACGGACCCCTTGTTCACGAGGCCGAGACTCTACCTCCAGGCTACCGACGAACTCAGGTGTTATTTGACGAGTCTTATTATTTCACGAATACTTACCTTTTTCGGGAAACTTGAAAATTGACGGAAGAGTCTCAATGACTTAGTTTCAGTCGAGGATTGAGCTCATAATTATAATCAATAAAGAAATAAATAGAAAACTTTAAAACAATTACCTAAATAAAAACAAAATTAAAACGAACACTAATATTACTTTTCTGAACTTTGTAAACTTTTCACAATTGTTCACGAAGCAGAAATTCTTTATGTGTTTTGCTGAATGTTTCACTTCTTACAAGTTGTTGAAAAACGCTTCTTACAACAGACACGATTGGTTGGAAGAAATTGTGACAAAACATGCTTCGGATAGAAGAAAACTTTTAACACAAATCATAAAAACGTAATAAAATTTAATATTGTGTAAGATGATAACAATTTAAGATATTATATTAAATATTTTATACCGACCTAGGCTTAATATTTTGTTAGCTTTGGAAAATTAATAAGTTAAGTGATTAATATATTTCAGGAGAAATGACAGCAAGAACAAGGACCCCTGGACACAAAGACCCATGGCCTCTTTTTTTGAAGAATGCAGAAATGAACTTACTACCATTTTGCATTTGCACTACATTTCTGAGGAAGCAACGGAATGGCAAAAATCACTCAAGTCTGCTAACAAAGATTCTGTCACTAGACTTGTGGTGCCGCGTCGAGGGGTTCTGACTAATTGTGTTGACTGTGCCTTCTGCGTGTTTGGTACGTTGCTGTGGAACAAAATTCCTTATGATTAGCGGATTCTGGAGAAAAGTATGGAGGTGTTCAGGGCAAGGTTAAAGAAGCTATTGTTCAGGAGGTGTTATTCTTTAATGGGCCCTTGCGGTGGCTTTACACAAAACGGCGCTTTTTTATTATTATTATTCCCATACAACACTAGGTATACTACGTACATTGGATTCCAATAAACTTCCATTGTGATATAAATTGAAAAAAATAGGACATCTGTAATAAAAAAAAAAACTATTAGGCGTGTACCATTATATTGAGAAGTTCCAATGTTCTTAATGAATGATAGTAAATTTATAAAAAGGGTGCGATCACAAAGTTGATAAGACAATCAATATTTAAAATTAATTTGCTTTTATACGTCGAACCCTAAAACCAATTGCCTGTATGGTACCTAACTGTCTACTGTCCAAATTTATTCAAAAGGTTTTACATACGACATGAAATGTGTCACATCTCCATACATAACTTACAACCTTTCGACAAACACCAAAAATTTAGGTAGTTAAAAGTTTGTATGCTCTCGCTTTTAAAGCTATAAGCTTTAAAAAGGGTTGAAACAATTTGTATAGCATGTACATGTTTTTTTTCTTTGTATACTAATTTTGTGCAGTAAATATTATTATTATTACTATCTCAAAACCGCACCGCACGAGTAGCGAAAGATTAGCCCACATCGCCGCGAACGAGACTCCACTAGGACGAAGATTGCCTGGAAGGCCACCTAAAAGATGGAAGGATAGTTGGTCTTCAGCGTCGCAAGAGGAAATAAATTCCGGGCAAACAGGTCAATGACCTACTGCAAGAAGAAGAAGAAGACTATCTCAAAACAGTATTAAAATAAATATTAGACTCAGCAGGGTTACTCTTGACAAAATCTAAACACGATCTTAATCTAGTCTTGATCTTGATCATACGATGCACGAAGGGACTATGGTCAAAAACACCGCGCTACCGCTACCGCGCGAACGGTAGAGTGTATTTTTGGCCAAAAGTCACTTCGTGCATCGTATGATCAAGATCAAGACTAGATTAAGATCGTATTTAGATTGTGTCAAGAGCTCTGCAGTTCATAAAAGTCTTGAAAAAAATAAATTCCATGTCGATAGAGGATTTTTTTGAAAATCATTATAAAATGAGAGACAAAGTATTATCTTCAATACCGTGTGCATGAGAATTTATAAAGCTTAATAATATTCCCATAAAAGAGAATTTAAGATGACCTTGAGATGCACTAGCCGCGTCTATGACAATTGTAACATAATGGTTTTTTGGAAACATTTTACTTACCATGTTCTAGCAAGCGGAGCATGGCACACGTAGATGTATCTCTGCACAGCTAAAGCCAGAGTCAACCATATGCTGGCCGTATGGAACATTGCTGGGACAACCTGTAACAAAAGAAAAAAATAAATTAGTATATCATATAAGTTTAATCAGTTCTCCAAAATATTATCATAATTCTGTTAGTAACATTTGATCTGGATGAAGAGCAAGTAACCTTTCAGCGCCTATCAATTTTTTAATTAGTTTTTATTATAATTGTTCATTCTTTTTTTATTGTTCATTGTTCATTATAAATTATAAATTATTTCACAACACAATTATGATTTAAAACTAAATGTTTGTAATAAAACATATTTTATATTTTCGACCCAAAATCACATTTAGATCATTCAAAAATAATACAATCCACCGAAACACTTGTTAAATAATTCGCAACTTGGTTAAGAAGAACAATATGCAAGAAAATAGAGTTTTTCAAACACGTTAGATGATATAGTTTTTCATAGCTCGATGTACAATAATGACCCGACAATCTGTATTAGTCCAAGCTGAAGACAATATTATCTGAGCAAGATATCCCAAATTTATTAAAGTAATATATTACTTTACTTACTTTCTAATATCAACGTTTGGAAGCAATAAACTTCTTATATTTTATATTATAGGTACTATGTTGTTATGTATCGTAATCTTTATTGAAACAATGTATTGAGATAATGGTGTAGCCGGGTGCTTTAGTTGGCAATAAAACTTTTTGTTTATTTTGGACGCCAAATAAATTCTCTAATGAAAAAATATTTTTTCACAAATTAACTTAACTGTCTATTATTTATTTATTTTACAACACACGGCGTGAGCCTTTTACATGTTAATCAAGCAGTATAACAAACAACAAACACAAACAGATACAATAGTCAAGAATACATTATTACATAGATTTGAAGTGAAAAATTAATGAAGCAACAGTCAATAATAAAAAAAGGACAAAGCAAAACAAAATAAGTCAATAGGAAACAAAATGTCAACGATAAAAAAAAAATTGCATTAATTATATCAATTCAAACAAGCATGAATATGTCAAAATAAAAAAAATAAAAATCCGATCAGAAAGATAATAATTTGATAATATGCAATTAAGATGATTAGAATGTCAATAAATATAGTACAAAACAAATTAGATTATTAAAAAATAGAATGGTTTAAAAATATTTGGTATAAAAACAAAGAAAAATGAAGTGTCAACAAAATAAAGAAAAATTGAACTGTCAATGAACTGTCATAATATAATACATTAATGAATACATGATCAAATGTTTGCATGTCAAATAATAAAAAAAATAGAGATGGAACGTCTTCCAATAAAATGAGGCATGCATCATTCTATCCAACGAACCAAAGAGAACAATGTCAGTTTACATTTGAGAAAAATAATAATTCATTACGTCAGATTTAAATTTGCGAAAACTGTCGGCAACGATGTCAGTAAAGTTACTGACCAGGTTACCCAGTCTGTGGATGCGAATCATTGGTGAATGAAATAAATAGTTGTTTTTAGCATTCTGTTCGCGAAACAACACAGACTGTCTAGTGCACCTGGTTGGGACGTTGATTATCACACTGATTATCACACTAGCCTTGATAATATAATATATATTCTACTTATTTTATATGCATAAAGTAACTATTATGTACTATGTATTATCTGTTACCTGATATTTAAAAAAAGTGCTATCGATTTCAGCAAACCTTTGTCATCTATGAACGAAGCAATACGTACATAATGTTTTATTTTATGATACAAGTATTGCTTCGTCCGTAGATGGCTCGATTGGAGAACCATATTTGTTATCGGATTTTTTTTTTTAAATCTTATCGGCAGAAGTGAGAAAGGCATCCCAACGCTTGCAAATTGGTTATAGATTGGCTTGGGTAATCACATTGGGTGCCAATGAACAACGTTCACTAATTCACCCATTCTCACTGTCACGATATAAAGTCCACCAATCGAATGAAAATGAAGACATTCACTGTATAAAATAAGTAAAACTTTATCAGCATGCCTCTTACAGGTATTTTTGGTAAATGTTTCCAGTATAGGTGTTTTTTGATGTTAAAGGATTATGACGTACCTACTCAAATAAAAATTATTTTTCACATTGTTGGAATTCACTTAATTCAGGTAGTCAAAACTTACGATCGAAAGCTAACGACGTCTATAAAACGTCAATGGTACCTGTTAATAGCCGATATAATCGATTGACCCCCGTGTTTTCAATAGCGATTTTTCCGTAACGATAGAATTCATCGAATTCGATAATATTAGGTACTTATTGTAATTATCGCTCGATTAACCTTCACACTACTCGTGTTTCATCATCGAATATATATGAATTTTTATTTAAGATTTCATTGGCATTTTTAACATTGTATTGCGACACGACATATTTATATACGTAATTTTTCATTGTGTTAATTATCAAAAACTCTAAATTAGGTCCGTCTGCGACCGGTTTCTATATTGGGTACTATTTACGAGCAAGTAAAGCCCATGAGGTTAATATCAAGCTTACTTTTGTATAAAAAAGTTAAGACTGGTCGAACTAGCAACCGATAAAGTATTGAACCTAATTATTCTAGGTGCTATTTAGACAACAAGTGCAGTAATACTATTCATGCAAAAGTGTTCAGCAATATACGATTGTAATCTATCAATATTTTTAAATTTTCAGTTGATGTTTAAAAATAAGCTTTTTATAACGCGCGTTTCTACAAAGCTTTGTATAACACAAACCAGTAATGAATTTAACAAATTAAAAGCCATCAGGTTCAACGCAATCAGAGATAAACATGAGTTTCGAAATTCTAGGTTTTAAATAAATATTTTACCACAATTATTATTCAGATCAAGGAAACAAATTTACGTATCATGATAACTTCCATCAACATACATGAATAAAAAATTATATTATAAGTAGAAATCCGCACAGATCGCTTTTCGAAGGCCGCACTATCTGATATATTTTTTAACGTAAAACCAATATTTGAACATTTCATCCCTTCGTTGAGGGTTAAACTAGTTAAGATTGGCGCCAGTCACAAGAAACTACATTTATTATAATATTTTTATAAAACATAAAAATTCAGTCGATAGCAATCAAGGCATTTATTATTTTAAAGCCACGGTGACTAACGATAATCTCCAGATATTAAAATAATAGTTTGATAAGGAAAGATAATGTTTTAATTTTAGATCTTAAACATTAATATTGTAAATTAATATTATTATACTTGCGCAGGTCAGATATGAAATTTCGTGTGAGTAAACGTCCATCTAAGATTATGATAGTTTGGACATAGATTTGATTAGTAAGAACAGAGAGTCGGGTAAAACGTTGCGAGATAGAGTGAAGAATGAGGATAGAAAAATGAGCGAAAGCAAGAAGAGTTTTGTGAACAGAATGCGCATGAATAATCTACGGTGGTTTGGACATGTTAAACGAATGAACGAGGTAAAAATGACAAAGAGGATATACTTGTCTGAAAGAAAGGGTGTGAGGAAGCGCGGGTGTCCGAGAACAACGTATCTTGATCACGTAGATCAAATTCTCAAGGACGGCCGTGTGTTGAGTAAGAGGAACCGACGTGCGTGCATGAGAAATTGTATGAATGTGTAGAAAGCGAAGGAAGTGTGTAAGAATAGATCAATTTGGCGTTCTGTTCTCTCTGCCTACCCCACTTGGCACACGGCGTGAGGGTATATTATAGTTTAATAGTATAGTGTCGGGTACTGTAACAACAAGAAAGCATGAACATTGTTGAAGTGAGACGAAAGTGGAATTAACGATGTAGAGATGCGATAACAATTGTTGGTAAAATGTTGTACCCGTATAACATACACTGCAAATGCAGAGTGAGGAATAAGGATATTAGGAGAGTGAGTGGATGCAAGAAGAGTGTTGTGGATAGCTTGGACAAGTGGAAGGAATGGATGAGGAAACGATGACGAACAGAAAGTATTTATCTGAAAGAGGGGGTGTGAGAAAGTGCCGACATCCGAGAACTACATGGCTAGATCACTTACATAATATGTACCTACATCAAATTCTCAAGTATAAAAAACTCGAAGATCGAATGGCTAAAACATCGTAGATCACACCGAAAAAATGGGTATGAACTGAAGGTATACATAAATGGTATGTATCACTAAGCCAGTATTGGAGATGCCAATACTGGCTTGTGGCCAGTTTCAATAATATATGTTTAGAATATTTACTAATTTTTTTAAATTTTTTTATTGTTTAACCGGATTTGGGTGCAGATGACAAAACCATTGATGGACCTTACATCTGAACCTCTCGATTGGTGGACCTTACATCGTGACAGTGAGAATGGAGGAATTGGTGAACGTTGTACATGGACACCGAAAGTGATCACTTAAGCCAGCCTTGAGCCAATTCGTAAGCGTTGGGAAACCTTTCTCACTTCTTCCGATTAGATTCTACACAATGTTGCATTGTGTAGACATGGTTCTCCAATCGAGGTTTCTGATTGGTTCAATAATATATCTTTCTGCTACTGTCGATTGAAATCTATCGTATAATATATTTTATGTAATAGATTTCAATCGACAGTCACGAATAGATTAGTGATACTGATGGACTGAGAGAGTTAAGGGCTGAAATATCGGGCAAAAGAGGTTATTAAAACATCTACTTTTATGTTCTGAAAACATTGAACGGGAAATCAAACATGAAAAATTGTAAATATAAATATTATGGGAAAAAAGTGTGCACAAGGACAGAAGTAGATGGTATTGCATCCTTTTTATTCACCCCATAATGGTAGCCGCGATGCCTAATATTATATATTACCTTACCCCCCTTACCTCAGCCTTCTTCTTTTGTCCAGTATTGAACAAAGGCCTCCCTCTTGGACTTCCATAAATCTCTGTTGGACGCTACTCTCTTCCAGTGCAGGCCCGCCACTCTCTTAATATCGTCGGACCATCTTGTCTGAGGCCTGCCCACGCTTCTGCGTCCTGTTCTAGGCCTCCAATCTAGCACCCTCTTCGTCCATCTATTATCAGACATACGTGCCACATGACCTGCCCAGTTCCACTTTAGTTCTGCAATTCTTTGAGCCACATCTGTCACCCTGGTCTTTTCCCGTATCCAAACATTTGTTTTTCGGTCCCTGAGTGAGATGTTTAACATCCTCCTCTCCATTGCTCTTTGTGTAACTTGAAGTTTATTGATAATTCTTTTTGTCAGAGCAGATGTTTCGAACCCATAAGTGAGCATTGGAAGGTCTGGAAGTATACATGCATCAAATGTTTTCGTTTTCAGGTGAATGGGAATGTTTGGGGATTTTAGGACATTTGAAAGCTTGCCAAATGCAGCCCATCCTAAAGCTCTTCGTCTTTCCAGTTCAGCTTCCATATTATCCCTACCCAGTTTGACAGTGTCAAACTGGGTATTATATATTACTAGATACAAATATCTGATTTAAAATTATGCCTTATAAATCAGTCAAAATGAAGGTTTAGAAACGAGAAGCAAAGAGGAAAAACGTGTGATTTTCATCAATCAGAGTAGACAATCTATCTATCAGTGAAAGTCTGACTGATCTATTTTTAAAAAGCAATCTATATTATAGAGTAAAAAAACTCTCGAAAAATCTCAAAGTAACTACATTTTGAAATGATGTAGACAATAGACACATTAGGTAGTTCGCTTCGCTCTATTCAACCGTGACAAACTATTGAAGATTGTAATACATTATCTAAGTAAAGGTTAAAAGAACTTTGAGATATTGAAGATAAAAATAACATTTTTGGTCTTTGGTTGAGTTTCTTTCAACAACGTGTGCCATTTATCAGATTATTTCTTTGACATTTAACCAAAGATTTTCCACATAGGAATTATTTGTATGAAAGGAATAGTAGGAATAATAAAATAATACCGAGTCCTTTGTGTTTTTATCTTGATGGGACAATGACATGAAGGATAATTTTTTATACTCTTAATGTCAAATGTGATGATGTAAGGAATATGTACTCATATTTATTTATTTATGTCATCACATAGTGAAGTTATTATAAAAATCCATAATCTTTTATATTACAGCTATTCGTAATATCTCAAATTAACAATTATATAAATAAAAAAATCAATCTATTTATCTTCATGGGTTAGTTTGAAGATATTGCACTGTAACGCTAAGATAAACTCGCCTATAACGTAAATAATTAACAAATAAATAAATTTCAAAACAAGATCATAATAAACTCTTTATCATTCATAACAATGCATGAGTTATAGGTAAGCTTATTAACCTTTTGGCAACTTCTTCGTACCAACCAAAGCTAAGTGCTAAAATAGAATGTCAAGAAGTAATCTTATCTTTATGTTTATTTCCTGTATAATAAAGTTATTTAAATTTCGAATATTATTAATTGTGGATTTTGAGTCATTCAAGATAAATCGCACACATAAATTCAATTGTGAAAATGGACAGAAACATTCTGTTTATTTAGGGAATCGAATCCACAAACCCTCGCTTACAATGCGACTGTATAAATCACTAATTCACTCAATTTGTCTCAACTAGATAGGTATACGAGTACACACAATGCATTATGTTACACATAGAAAAGTATGTGAGCTTCCTTTATTATATCCAAAATATGAATAAAAAGATGTACTGAAAACTAACATAGAACTATGAATTATGTTTCAGTACTATTGATTGCAATGTATTGCACTTTTCTGCAAATAATTGGATCTCTATTGTAACACACACCTAAAATAATATACGCTAGGAAAGCACTTTGTTGTAACAATAGTGTTATGCAAACTGTTCGTAGAATGTGAAATAATTATTGTTTGCACGATGTATGAAATATTGAGTTACACAGTACTAACCTACAAATGGTTATAATATTATGTTATTGCTATGCCATTGTGTACTCACTACCAAGAACACCAAGTGTTATTGTTAGACGAGAAAGCATTAATGCAGAAACATATGGGTCAGATGATGTATCTACGAGTATGTAGAGTCTTGTATAATAAAGTATTTCAATTTCTCTAGTACCTATCTTTATTATAAAGATAGTACTTTTATTTTTTTTATGAAGTACAGAGGTTCTACGTAGAGCTAATGCCAAAAGGGAACTTCTGAAACGTGTCTTATTTTGAAGGGTTTCGTATGTGGGTCACATTTTTTGATGGCAAAAATATAAATTAATCCAACTAATAATACATGGCAAGACTGAAAATAGACGAGGAGTAGGCAGAAGGCAGATGCCATGGCTGTGCAAATTTACAGATTGGACAGGAATACGATAGGTGGAGGGGTTGTTTCGAGTTGCGCAGTACACAGACGCCACTCATAGAAAATTAATTAAATGGGGAAATTTACTAAAATTCTTAATGCATGTGACACATATATAAATCATACCATCTTTCATATAAAAACAAGGTTTCCAGAATGAGTAGCGCACTATTGAATACTGATCATACTCGATTTCACTTCAACGTTTCTTCAAGAAAGATAGGCAGAAACCAGTCTCTTCCATTGAGGTCACGTCACGGCCAAGTCACATCTTCCCATGGTAAAATAATTAATATCACTGAATTAAAGATTCTAAAGGTTTTACGAATACATTTCAAAAACTGATGGAACAGTGAATGAGAGATTTTATGGCGAACCAATTGTCTTCACTGTTCATAGTTTTTTATTCATTTAAATATCCACGGCGTGAGCTTTTTACATGTTTTAGAATATAAAAAAAATATAAAAATCAAATTTCTCATTCAAAACACAGTTGAAGCAAGATAAGAATAAAAATTGGCGAAGAACAAAACAAAAATGGGAATCAATTCATAATCTCAATAACTTAAGTCAAATCACAAAATATTGGAGTGTCATTATAGAATGTCAATGAAATGTACCTATAGCAATATGTCAATAATTAAAATTAAAATTATATTTGTAATAAAGTAAGGATGTGTCAAATAGATAGAAGAAAGAAAAAAATCAAATAATTTAAATGCCATAAGAAATGTAGTAAATAGTTGAAAACGTCGTACGAATAAGTAACAATAAATAAAGCAGAAAAATGTTAAATATAATCTAAATGATCAATGATGTTACATCACCAGAGTGATAGTATAAAGAAAATATTTTAAGCATCGAGGTACTCAATCACCTGAAACACTGGTTTATATAAACTGTTCACATCAAACTCCCACACCAGAACACAAAGCCATATTGAATAGAAAGCCATTAAAGAAAACAGTCATAACAATTATACGAGAACTGGCTGCGCTGTGAGCTTTATTCTCTATGTGAGATACAGTAACACAGTAGCTTACAACCCAGGGGTGGTGGGCCTCCAGAAGTATAGAATGTAAAAAAATTAGGGTACCTACGTTGTAGATAGTAAAACTAAGTCCGTACTTTAATTGAAGTATGTACCGTTTTTTTTCTTTACTTGATATTTGACTTGATAATTGACAATATCGTCGGTGAATTCATGAAGCGTTCTGTGTATTTGTCAAGTTTTTTATACTTTTCTACACACTGGTGTCAATAAAGTTGGTAAACTTGTAATCGACGTAATATTTTCCAGACAACCAGTCCTGTCTCACTGTTTACCAAGAAATTCAGGTTATAAATATATCTATTGAACACTTCGTGACCCACTTGAGAATCAAGCCCGTGATCTCAATGATGCAAGTTTTTCTGAGAAAGCTGTTGCACCACGTGGTCGATTGTAAATTTCATTAAAATACCTTGTAATATTAAAAATAATTTTTCCTTCTGACGGGTACATGACAATATTTTTTTTCAGGGGTACTTAGTAGTGAAAAGTTTGGAAGGCACTGCAAGTACAATATATAATAGTGTAGTGAGTACACAGTACTGATATCATAATATCACCTGGTGAGATCGATGCAGCGGGGAAGTTTTATGTCATACAATTAAAATAATGATTGTATATGAAGGAAATGTTGAATTGTTTGATTCGGACGTTGCAATTACACATAACGGCTGTCCAGTCCAGTTCCATGACTCAACATGTAGAAATGTCTTATATTCTCGAACGTAATTTTTTTATGTTGGTATATTTTTATTACATACATACCATCGCGCCGCTTCCCTCGCGGGGTAGGCAGAAAGGATCGAGCGCCATGACTTCTTTCTATCCTTGCATACATCTATCGCTTCCGTCACTGACATACAACTCATGCATGCTCTCCTGTTCAATGTGCTCAACACGTGACCGCCCTGTAGGATTTGATTTAAATGATCTTGCCATTTGTTCCACGGACGTCCACGTCTTCGAGCACCATTCCTCTCTGCCAAATATATCTTATCTTCTTGGTCATTCTGTCCTCATTCATTCTTTCCACGTGCCCAAACCATCTTAACTTAATTACATTCATCCTTGTAATTACACCAACTTTCATTCCACATTCCTTTTGTATATCACTGTTACGCACACGATCTCTCAGACTTTTACCACACACCCTTCTCAACGATCTCATCTCTACTGCATTTATGCCACTTTCATCGTTCTTTAACCATGTCCACGTCTCACTTGCATACATAAGTATATTTCTATTATGCTTTAAAAATTCGACAGAAAGTGAAATATCATACTACATAATTAATAATCCATAATTAATAATCCACAAACACAGCCTCTGTAACCCATCACTCCTAACCCCCCCCCTTTTCCTTTCTTATATATAATGTTTAATTATATTTTTATCATATGTTATTTTTTTATTATTATTATTATTTTTTTTCTCTTTAAGTTAATACTTTTGGGTTAGTTGGAAGAGATCGCGCCTTTGCGATAAACTCGCCCTCTGTATATTGATTGTATGTAATTTTGATGTTTACCTTTTATGTAATTGTATTTTATCAATGTACAGTAAAGAATAAATAAATAAATAAATAATCGCTCTGTTAGAGGCATTATGTAGGCTTTATTCCGTTCAAAAGTCAAACAATTCGAAATATTTGTTCGTGCAGCTTAAGATTTTTTTCCATAATTATAAATATTTAATATAATAGAAATACAACTGAGTATGTTTTATAGTTATTTGTTAGTGAAATCGAAGGAGTGGCGTTGATTATGTGCATTAACAGTTTAATCAAATTTTCGAAATATTTGACTTTTTGTGTTCTGGAACTGGACAATCGAATTATTATTTAATGTTTTATTGATACGTAGATCAACAAGGAAAAATAACTCTTATTTAATTTGTTATTATCTCGACCTACATATTGTTTGCTTGTAAGTAAGAATGATTATTGTTGAATGCAGTTATATGAGTAGACGAGAGAGAATTGAATTGTAGACAAATAAGGGTGTAATGGGAATGTATCTCCTTCTCTTTTGTCAAATTGGTCATGAAAAATGTCTTTATTATTTCGTAAGCATATCTTTTATGGGACACTTGCGGAAAAGAGAGTGTTTAAATAAATATTGCCACATCCCATGTGGGGTCAGTAGAGTAGACGGGAAGCTACATTAATAAAAAAAAGTAGTTTCCGACACACAGATGTCAGTATAGTTGGCGGACTTATCACTTACGTTATTTCTTCCAGACAATCAGTGCTGTCTCAATTTTGCTGAGACAGTTCTTTTCCAAAACCTGGTTGCGAAAATTTCTTAAGAAACTCCGCGACCCAGCTGGGAATCGAAGCCAGGACCTCGATGATGCAAGTTGAACGAGATAGCTGTTGCATCACGTGGTTGGTTATTATTAGTATTATCCTAAAAATTACACCCGGCACCGAGACCAAAACAGCTTCTGGCCAAGGCGATCTCAGCAGAAAAAATATAAAAAATAAAAGTAAAAAAAAACACAGCTAAAAGGTTGGTGCACTCTGCTATCTTAGTGCCAACACTCATGTATGCAAGTGAGACTTGAACGTGGTTAAAGAAGGATGAAAGTGACATAAATGCAGTAGAAATGAGATCGTTGAGAAGGGTGTGTGGTAAAAGTCTGAGAGATCGTGTGCGTAACAGTGATATACAAAAGGAATGTGGAATGAAAGTTGGTGTGGTTAAAAGGATGAATGTAAATAAGTTACGATGGTTTGGGCATGTGGAAAGAATGAATGAGGACAGAATGACCAAGAAGATATATTTGGCTGAGAGGAATGGTGCTTGGAGACGTGAACGTCTG
Source organism: Athripsodes cinereus (assembly GCA_947579605.1). Lineage (NCBI taxonomy): Eukaryota > Metazoa > Arthropoda > Insecta > Trichoptera > Leptoceridae > Athripsodes > Athripsodes cinereus. The sequence continues at coordinate 666,399 of OX388322.1, read as the reverse complement.
AGGATCAAATGGCAAGATCATTTAAATCAAATCCTACAGGACGGTCACGTGTTGAGCACATTGAACAGGAGAGCATGTATGAGGAATTGTATGACAGTGACGAAAGCGATAGATGTATGCAAGGATAGAAGGAAGTGGCGCTCGATCCTTTCTGCCTACCCCGCGAGGGAAGCGGCGTGATGGTATGTATGTATGTAAAAAAAAACTAAACTCTATTCTTTCGCTGTGTACATATAGAAACATTAATAATAATTTAATATTAAATCGGCAGGTTTCTGAAGATATCGTGCAACTGAAGACCATTTCACTGGAATTATCATTCGTTGTTATCATAAAGATAGTATAATGTCCATTACCTACCTTTATGAAGACACAATTCAATACTAATATAACCTAGTATCAAATAAATTGACTATGTATTTCATTGCATGTTCAGTTCAGCATTAATACTATTTATTACGTGCCTGGCATTAGAATGTTCCAGATATTTGTCTATCAACTGAACTAAATTATTGTAGTTTCACGTTTATTATTATTGCTCAGATAATATTACAGAGAACTGGTATATCATTTCTCAAATCGTAGTAAGTTTCACAAGCTTTTAGCTTAGTGTGAAAGGTGTATAAGGTTGTATTTGGGTTTATAACAAAACCCAGATATATCTTTTTTAAAAAAAAAAAAAAAAAAAAACATATTTCACAAAAAACAGTAATTACCTATGTTTGGCTTTGTGAAATTCGTAATTTGAATGAAATTTTAGTGAGAAAAAAGATTTTCAAAAAATAATAATAATAATAAACTTTATTGTATAAAATATTTGTATAGAAAAAATAATAGAGTTTGGAAAGAGGATTCAAGAGTTAGTAATGACTTCTCAATGTTTGTGATAGTGTTTTGTGTTTTTTTGTTTTCAATAGTGTTGCTGTTCTGTGATTTCTTTGCTCTGGTGTCTTATATTTTACTATAATATCAAATAATTTAAATTTATGAATTGTTTTACCAGATTTGTAATACTGTACGCCTCTGACACCAGCAACCTTAGTTGCTGTTTTGAGGTATTGTTTATGATTGAATTGAATTGAATTGAATATTACAACAAGGTATAAATGAAAAATTTAACATGAAACATTAAATAATTTCGTTGAGAAATTTTGAGTTTTAATTTTGATGTTTCAGATCAAAAAAAATCATTAAATCCATGGCAGTATATGAAACTTCAAAAAGTAATATGACTTTATCGGTAAAGTGACTTTGACGTCAATCGGGTTATCGGAATTTTCGTGCGAAATTGTTGCTTTTATCTCGAGCTTTCGGCGTCACTATCTTTAAGAGTTTTTTTAATTTTGCAGCACGTTCACCGAAAGCTTGAGAAATAGCAACTACTACACCGATATCCCAATAAACTTAATAAAGACCGTAAAACCCTGAAGAATTATTTGATGTAATGCGTGTTGACACGATCTGCCAACCCCATAAGGAACAATTTACTTTCAAGAGATAAATAAATTGAAAAAAAAAAGATATCATTGTTATTCCTTCGTGAGAAAGTATACATAGAATAATAGTTTCAATTGATTCTGTTCTGTGGTTCCCACGGGAGTGACAAAAAGGAATTTTCTAGTTCTTCTGGGAAATGATTCACAGTAATAATTGTATGAACATAATATGTATATACCAGAGGCCTAAATATCTACGTGAGGAGTATTTTGTAATAGTGAAAGTACTATTAACTATCTGATTGTACAAAGTATTAGATCAGTATGATTCACATGAATGGGCCTCTAATCATGTTTGTGAATAGAGACAATGTTGTATATATATTATCATTATAATATCAAACAGAACCATACATGAACTGCTTGTTACGTAATGATAACATTATGGTACTTAATGAAAGGTTTCAATATGATACAATTAGGTGTTTGAATGATGAAACTGAATATGTCTTTAATTTTGTTGTTTGCTGAAATTTGATAAGACCCAGTTGTTCGGGTCAATTTCTACTATAAGTTATCCAATAGTATCTAGTTAGAAAATATATATTGATGATCATAATTTAACGTATTTTTATTATCCTTCACTGTGTACCGTAACAAGATATCACAGAAGCCATATGGGAGGCGAGGGGGTGCATCTTGTCCAGTGATTGTAATTTAATGTAAATGCATAATTATGCCATGAAATTCGACTATGTACAGAAATAAATCATTACAAATACAAATTATATTACAAATACAATTTGTACCCCTCCCCCATTTCATATCTAGCTGCCTCATGATATCTTGTAACAGTGTACAGTGGAAGATAATAAAAATAAATACAACAATGATCATCAATATACATTCTCTAACTGAATACTATTGGATAACCTACATATATTAGAAATTGACCGTTGTTTGTTTATTTGTTTTTTTTTTTATATTTACAAAATAATCAAGATATTTCCGTTTGGAGCAATTTACTGCCTTCTGTTCATAATTTATTTACCTTTCTGTATATTTTTTTTCTTTATTTTTGGACAACATTGAAGTGTCGTTTATATGCCAAAGATCTCAAATACACTGTATAATTTATAAATTTAAGGACATTACATCCACGTTATAATATTAATAAATAAATAGGTTAAATGTGAATCTCGAATACATAAAGATATCTACAACTAAAGGTATTACAAGAAATATTTAGGAAACAGTATGTATCCACGTCAAAAATGTAAAACAGAATACTATTTTCAATAACACTAAATAAAATAATTTTTTTTTTAGATCCCTTCTGAATGCCTTAAAATCTGCAGCCTGTCTAATCTCAAAAGGCAGCCCATTCCAGAGGTAGGTATGGTCCCGCCATAGAAAAGGCTCTATACCCGTAAACAATTAAATTTTACTTTGTGAAGCTACCAATTCCAAGGATACACTTTGAGCAGATCTCAAGGTACGCTGCCTCACTCCAAGACTTTTCAGCATATACAACTCAGCAATATAAACTGGCCTGGTTTAAAATATTATAGAAAATACATAGCTTGTTCTACTATTACTCGTACTATACCCTCACGACATTTGCCACAAGTGGGGGAGCATTCATCATGTTTATTAAATGCAACTGAGGCCTGAGTCCATAACATACTTTCGAGGCACGTTCCCGCTCCGTTAGCGTTCAGGTGCAGACGATGTTGCGCCAAAGTGTTAATTTTCGTAACTATTGTGTATCTTAGCAACGAAATTGACACTTGCTTGCAACTTCGTCTGCACCCCAACGCTAACGGAGCGGGAACGTGACGCGAAAGTGTGTTATTGACTCATGCCTCGGTCTGCTGACAACTCCACTTGTGGGATATGCCATGATGGTATGGTAGTAAGATTCATCATTATTAGGTTTCTCAAGAGTATATTACATTTATAGTAGAATGTGGATGGTAGTAATTTTCTCTTATACGAGAAAACCTAATGGAGAGTATTATTACAGAATAGAATAGGGTAGTGACAGTTGCGTGCCCGCCAAACGTGCAAAAAAGCACTGCACATACATATCAAGTGTTCAGTTCCATAAACAACTACTACTACTACTATACCATCACGGCATATCCCACAAGTGGGGTAGCCAGCAGACCAGCTACATATAAAACATGCAAGCTGTCCTCTCCGCGCCAATATAAAAACAAGACATTCAGGATGGGTGGCAAACTTCATCGCTGAATTTAAGATGTAAAATGTCTTAATTTTTTTGAATAATTATTTAACAATAAAAATTGGAGAAGTTATGGGTTTAGTCAGCTACAAGAGCGCCATCTACCCAAAAACCTTTATTTTATTATATTTTGCATGACTGATATGAAAAACTTAGCCCCGTCACTGGATGGTATATAAAATAAACATGATAATGTAATGATACAATGTGATTGGAGCAATACTGTTCTATGTTTGGGGATGTTCCACTTTCACTAAATAATAACGTTATGTAATATTAGGTATGATCTAATCATAATTATGGTGTAGGGAGACTGATGAAAATATTGTGTGTCTAGATGTCATCTCAGAATATATTATGCTTTCTTCCATAAGAATATAATATGTTTCTTTTTCGTTATATTGTACATATGTATGTTCTCATGACCATTTTTATCATCCACAAAGCAGAACAAAATATGTTATACGTATGTAATACGTTGTCCATGGACACCGAAAGTGATCACTTAAGCCAGCCTAGAACCAATTCCTAAGCGTTGGGACACCTTTCTCACTTCTTCCGATTAGATTTTACACAATGTTGCATTGTGTAGACATGTTTCTCCAATCGAGGTTTCTGATTGATTAAGTGTTTAAAGTTTAAACTACTACCAAGGAGAAAGGAAGGGTGAATCTAATATAAAAGACAAGACTGGGTATGTTAAAAGAATCTATCAAAATAGTTTTGAGAAATGATAAAAATTATAACTGATATTTTTATGATATGTATTTTGTATTGATTTGAAAAACTGTAACCAATGTGCAGTGAAGAATAGAATAAATAAATAAATAACATGCTATTAGGAGTACACCAAGTATTAGATATTATATTGTATATGTGGAAAAATAGTTTTGACGCTTAACAATGCAGCGTCTTGACGCTTCAAATAGTTACGGACGCCAAGTGCAGCCACAATACCGAAACATATTATTCTCAACATAATAAATACATTATAAGCTTCAACTATAAGGGACTAATGTACGAGTTTTGCAAATATTTAATTTTGTCGAAATAATATGGCACAGATTTTCGCAATTTTTATTGATTGTGATTGTTTTTCTAGTTTTCTGCTTCTGCGTGTCAACCCATACCACCTTACAAAGAATCGATTGATGTCATTAAAAGAACTTAAACATGTTTACCTATTTTGTTAATTATACGCAGTTCACTCAATAAATTAAACACTTATATCGTTTGGGTATAGATGGATAGATTCTTCTTCTTCTTTTCGTGTCGGTCAGCAACGACAAATAACGAAAACACCAAATTCACATCTACACTCCCATTCCCTCCCAGAAAGCAACGACCTCTCTTGCAGCTCCCCCTAGGTGAGTTCGTTCCACGAATTCCTCCCAGTGACACTGTCTGGGAGCCATTGGGCCTGTCAGGAGGTGTCCAGTGTCTTGCTCCTCTCCACAGTCAAGTAATATCCTTATGGATAGATTATATCATTGCAATCATTCACTTACTCAATATTTAGTCATGAAGATAAAATTTCAGATAAAATGATTTCAGATGAGTAAACTTATACTATACTATATCCTCACGCCATGTCCCGAATGGGGTGGGCAGAGAGAACGAAACGCCAAATAAATCTATATATATATATATTTACACACTTCTTTCGCTCCCTCTACATTCATGCAGTTTCTCCTTACACGCACGTCGCGTCGGTTCCTCTTACTTAACACACAGCCGTCCTTGAGAATTTGATCCACGTGATCAAGCCACGTGGTACTCGAACGCCCGCGCTTCCTCACAGCCTTTCTTTCAGACAAGTATATTCTCTTTGCCATTCCTACCTTGTTCATTCGTTCAACATGTCCAAACCACCGTAGCTTGTTCACGCGCATTCTATCCACAACACTCTTCATGCATTCGCTCATTCTTCGCTCTAACACCCAACCATTCTTCTCAACGATCGCATCTCCACTGCATTTATTCCACTTTCATCCTTCTTCAACCACGTCTTTGTCTCGCTTGCATACGTAAGTGATGGATTAGTAAACCTACTCCACTTCTACGAAACAAACATATTATCATATACTGTGGACGGGTTTGAAGTGTAGGTATTTGGGTAATATAGAAACACTGATATACAATTTCGACATTAATAGCTTAAACCGTACGCCTTAGTAGAATAATAACATATTAATATTGAAAGGCAAGATGCGGAAAATTGCATGGGTTTTTACTGTCATACATTATAACAGATTATAGGAGAGTATAATAGAAGCACACATAATATTATAGGTATAGAGCTTTTAAAAGCTTATTATTCTCATCTTACATACGTATACGCTATATTATTATGAAATAATAATATCTTGAAGCCTTAATGTCTATACACATTATGGTGTTATTATTAATATGAATTATATAATATTTTGTAAGATGTCTTGTGTCTCTTGTGGTAAGGCATCTACAATAATCTTATTCTCACAGTAACATGATGAGTAAAAAGATAATAGATATTTTAGATTAATTACACAAAATTGTATTATTGTCATAATAATAATAAGTATATGTCTTGAATATTTTTTTTTTAGAAAGATTTATCTGGGTTATTGTTATAAATCCAAATACAACCTTATACACTTTTCAGAGTAAGCTAAAAGTTTGTGTCGTCAAAGGGGAGTTTGCCGGCACCTGGGATCATGAGGCCTAAACTCTACCTACAGGACTATATTTCCATTGTCTTATAAGAAGTGTTACATTATCAACAATGCGGACCCAGACAACCAGGCAGAAAAGGACTATGCAATCGGTAACCGCTACATCTTCACTAGGCAAATGCCTATATTGAGGCAAGCTGCTACAAATTTCACAAAATTATGTCGAAATCCCAAAATTTCTATTACTTTTACTACTATACCATCATGGCACACCCCACAAGTGGGGAAGTCAGTGCTCTCTGTGTGCCAACAAAAAATAAAGACATTGGGTGGCAAACCTCATCGCTGAATTTAAGATGTAACATGTTTTAATTCTTCGAATATTTATCTTATACAGGACACTCGAAAACTTACGGAAAACAGTGGGAGACCAATCGTTTACCGGACACTCTCAGAATTCTAAATGTTTAGTTTATTATGTGTGATATTTTTCAACTTTGCAAATCACTTGAACAAAGAATTTTACAAATCACGGAACCTTATACAAATCAATCAAAAATGCAAAGAAAAGAATAGAAAACCTATAACATTTGCAAAACTCAAAAGAGATCTTCGATAATAATATTAAAAGCCTGTTCATAATATATGACTGTTAGTATATTAATAGAACAATAGTATGATAAAACTATGTAAGGTTAATAGTATAATAATTACAGACAATAAAAGTATGTAACTATATAAATGTAAAGTTGTAACATTCATATTCAGCATAACGAAAGCTCATGAAAAAGTTTGGTAACAACTTTAACCCGATGTATACATAATAATAATAATAATAGGGATGAAAGGGATGTATGAAAGTTCAGAAGATAATATTCAGTATCTATTTCAGTCAGTTAGTAATAATGTAGAGATACCTGGAAAACTCAGAGAATTCCATACAAAACCTAGAACCCTGACTCATTTACAAAAGTGAGGCAAAAAATCTATGAATTTTTGACAGAACGGTTGGCGAAAGCGTATGGTGTTTCCTAAATTTTATGAAGTCGGTATTTCTCGCATTTTTATAAAAATATATCATTTTTACATTTATAAAAACGTAATTGGACATTTTTTGAAGTTCTTGTCGACGTTTTAAGCGATTTACCACACTTCTTTTCGCCAACCGATCTGTCAAAAGTGCCGAAAAATGGTGCCTCACTTTATTACAATGAAAATACATACGAGTACTCCATCTTGGTATTATATATAAAAATCTATGGGTAAACTATATATATATGTAATGTGCTAAGCTCTATTTGCTAAGTCAGTGAACTTCCAAAGTTCTTATTACTTGTAGAGGTATGTAGTCGATTGAGTATTATTTGTTTTTGAGAATTTATGACGATTTATTTGATCGTAACTTTGAAATGTTTCATTATGCCTTTTTGGGATCTTTTGTTTAAGCAAGTGATAGTTTGACAACAGCAAGCAAGGCAACTACCTATTCTGAATGTTTTTTGTGTTCTTTATATGCTATTAGTTTACTAGTGGGAAATGCCTTAATGGTACTGCTTCTATACCATCACGGCATACCCTACAAGTGGGGTACCCAGCAGGCCAGCTGCATGTTATAAACATGCAAGCCATTAAATAAATAATTAAAGCATTCAGGAGGGGTGGCAACCGCTGAATTCAAGATGTAAAATGTCTTTATTTTTTCAAACACCTGACGAATTGGTTGGCGCCAGAAAAGATTGGCTGATGTCATAATTCGTGTTGCGGATAGGAGATGGGCAAGACTGATTTAGGAAAGAGAAATATGGAAGAATATGGAGAAAGCCACTATATCCAGCTGCGGAAAAATGGCTGAAGATGAAGAAGAAGAAGAATAATAAAAAAAACTTTATTACAGAACGTAGAACATAAACAATAACAGAAATATAAAATAAGGCAATACAATGAATAAGTGATTCGTTTTTCTCATTGTAGTTATAAACAAAAATACGTGTGGAAAACTGTTTCATATCAAAATAATTATAGCAGTTTCTTATTGACCATTTTTATATAGTTGATATTTGAAAATAAAAGAGGAATAAAGAAGTGGTATGTAGAACAGATTCATAGAATCAATACAAAAAAAATAAAATAAATCACATTTATAATATATTCTATTATCTGACCACAACAGCATATAAATTAAGATTATACTGTGGTCTGCTTTTATAGTAATGAATATATTTGATTATATTTCAATATTAAATAATGTCACTGCTATAACATATTGTACGAACAGTAAAGGATATTCCATATTTGGGGTAGTAGAGGTGCTTGTGAAATAGCAGCTATGCAACAAAAGAATAAATCAGTTGATCATCGACGTTGGAAGAGCCTAATAGAGCACAAAAAGAAGAAAAAAACGTTTAAAGGGAATCCACGTTCATGTGGCCAAAAGTACATTCTTTTAATTAAGATATTTCAAAAGTAAAACCAAAAAAAGCATTTTTTTCAAAATTAACGACAACTCAATCAACCTGCAGTTGACAACCTTACATTTTTTAATTTATTTATTTATTTCAAAATTGTAAATACAAAAAAAAAACAAAAAGATCAACATTATAGAATAAATTGCCCCACTAGACTAAGGGCTGTTATGGGGCAAGGAAGCAAATATTTATGCTGTCATGTATGTAATAGAACTCGTGGTGACCTTGAATTGAACTGGCCGCGATACTACACTACAACGCTTTTGAAAACGTAACTTTATCAATTTATTCTTAAATATTATATTCTATATTCTTGAATAAACATTTAATTAGAAATATAAATCGCTTGGCTAGGTTATATTTGACCGTAGGCGCAATGAACTAAACTGATTGGAGTTGTTACTTAATCGTAAAAAAAAACATTTGTTTTACACAAAATTTACATTAAAATAGAAGCAAGAAGAGACAAACTGTACCATAAAAAATATTTAGTACATTGTTTTTGTGTGTAAATGTGTTGTGTTAATGAAGGGTGGAGTGCAGTAAATTACTAAGCGCCATTATCTTGACAAAACTATTATCATACTTTAAACATTAACAATTATTACACCATTTATATTTGGATACTTAAACAACAGCCGTGGGAGAACAAACACTTAGTTATGTAATGATAATAGGGAAATATAACAGAATAGTGGTGCGATACATTAACTTGTTGTTTAAGGTTTAATGTTTTGTTAAATTTTATGTTATAAATGTAAAAGTCACGGCGCCGTTCTCAAAAACTGGTTCCTGAAATACCTATAAATACTAATATTTTGAAACTTGTGTCATATTTTGCGATTCTTAGGGGACATTTTTTGTGCCTTATTTTCATTGAGGGCGTCAACTATAAAATTGAGTAATGTTGTGATAACAATATTGAAATGAAAATAATAACAGACTTTTATTTTACAAAGCAAACATATTTGTAATGATTGTTATATGAATCCAAACATCTAATAGTATAATATTTCCAATTTTATCATTTGATTATTTTTACTCAAGTTATTGAAAATGCATCTTGAGTTTGTTTATCATTTTATCCTACAGAAGTAATTTTTGTAAATAAGATATCCAGTGATGTAATATGTTTTCTGTTTAACATGATTTAATGAGACTCCCGCAATTTGCTCTCCTTGTGTTTTTGGTATAGACGACTTTTGTTTAGAAAATGAACTTTTTAATAAGATAAATACACATGAATAAAATCATTTTCTCTAAAGTGCAATTTAAAAAGCAGATTATTTTGTATGTTCAATCAGAAATTGTATAAATATTTGGTTTAAAATGTAATAACATTAGACAAACTACCTTTTGTATTAATTTCCCACTGTCCCACCGTTAGATGTTACTGGAGCGTAAGCCGTTAGTGATATTATGTAATGATTTAGTGGGACACTGGAGGACAAATGACTTTCGTAGGTAAAAAGTTTTCGTGGAAAATGTTTCAAAATAAGCCTAAAAATATTTTATTTATATATTATGGAAAAATAGACAACAATGGTGTTAAATCAAACAGATATTTTTTTGTATGATAGTAAAGTATTTCGATTAGAAGAAGATATATAAATTTAAGATCATGAAACTGTACGTATGGCACGATGAGCTTTCTCAAAAAAGCATCTCATTTTCTATCTTTAAAATCACGAAATAAATAACTAAACAAATGTTTTATTCTACTATGTGAATTATTCTCGAGAGAGACGTCTTTCGTCATGTTAGGATATGGTCAATTTTTTTTTATTACAATGTTTAACAATTACAAATTACAAAAACAATTATAATTACAAATAAGAGTACCATATGGAGAAATAAACACATGCTAACTGATAGTAAAGTCCGAATATATAAAACCTGTGTTAGACCAATTATGACATATGGTGTAGAAACAAGAGCAGACACGGTACGAACAAAAAACCTACTAAGAACATCAGAGATGAAAACATTACGTGCTACGAGTATTGCGGGCAAAACTTTCAGAGACAGAATAAGAAATACTGAGATAAGGAACATATGCAACACGGAGGACATCGTAAGATGGAGTAGGAAAAGGAGACGATTCTGGAGAGACCATGTAGATCGGATGGCTGAAAACAGAATCGTACATGCTAAAGAAACACCAGTCGGTTCACGTCCCCGAGGAAGACCACCAAAAAGATGGAAAGACAGCTGGTCTTCAGCATCACAAGAGGTATCAACTTCTGACCTAACAGATCGATGATCTACATTACGAGGAAGAAGAAGAAGTTTAACAATTGTTTATAAAAATTTGTGTCGAAATTGTCAATATCCAAACAAGACGAAAGACGAATCTCTCGAGAATAATTCACAAAGTAGAATAAAACACTTGTTTTTTTTATTTCATCGCGAACTTTCTTTTTTCCAACTATTTGGATTATTTCTTCTGCCCATTTCTTTTGTATTATTTCTTTGTTTCCTGGATTTTTGGCATCGATTTGCCATCTCCTCTCCAGACTTTGTGTGTCTCCTCTCTTCCAGCCCATTGCCACTTCAGATTGTTTCATTTTTCAGTCTCTTAAGCTGATATTAAATTAAGCATCTGTCTCTGTATGGATGATACAAGTTCATATTCAGTTTTCTTTAATTCGTTGATTCCATATTCTATGTTATGATAAAGGTTTTATTTGTTTCAAGGTATTCACAGTATAAATTCAATATAAGCAAATTCTTTGTATTAATTCATGTATAATATTTTAAATCTATTGATATCTGCTGTTTAAAACCAAACTTTATAATATGTTTAAAAATTAATTATATTCTGTTTGCTTATTGTCGTTCGGGTGGTGAATTCCAATTATCAAAACAGTTAAAACCAACTACAAAAGAATAAATAAAATTTAATTTATATCGTTTTAAATACATAAATTATGTATTTAAATTAAATAAATTTATGTTAAATTAATAATAAATAACATGTCAAAACAACTGAATAATTTATAAATCAGTAAATAATTAATATTTTAAGCTATTTGATAATATCCAAGTGTATTCAATATATATCCTTTATAGGCGTTTTAACCAGGCAACTAATAGGACCAAATTTATGCCTTCTTTATAAACTTTTATTATTTAAACGTGTTTCTGAAAAAAAGAAATACATATTTATTTTATTTCCTAACAGAAAGTCTAACATTAACGTACATAAGGGAAAATTTTGTTAAAAAATTAACGTTCTTTATTTAGCATGTTGTTCTTTATATTAAATTTTAATTGTTGAAGGGTGTTTGTGTTCACACTGTGAAAATTCATATTAAATAATTTATAAATAATTAAAAACACTGTTATATTTTCACTTTATTTATTAGTTTCACGTTAGAGTTTAAATAAATAAAGTGAAAATATAGCAGTGTTTTTAATTATTTATAAATTATTAAACTTTATATCAATGGATAAAAACCAGATAAAAGTTACAAATTCAAGTGCTGAAAAGAAAATAATATTTCAAAGGTCGTCCATCATCCAACAAAATTCGTCACAATTTTGATTGAAGAATAAATAGAAATGAATTTTTCACGCGTAAATATGTGAAATAAGTCATTCTTATGGTTGGTGTTCACATTTTTCAAACATCTTTCATTATTTAGTAGGGAGGTTTTATAATTTTAATCCCATATTGCATTATCTAATCCCATACACATATTTTTTTTAAAGATATATCTGTATATTTCAATATAAACCCAAATATATCCGTATACTTACACCTTTCACAGTAAGCTAAAAGCTTGTGTCGTGAAAGGGGAATTCACCGGTGCCTGGGATCGAACCACGGACCCCTTATTCATGAGGCCAAGACTCTACCTCCAGGCTACCGACGAACTCAGTAGAACATAGTTTGATATCTGTTGCCTGAGAGAATTCGGGTTGTAAACTAGTTTATAATGAATAATAATTATTCCTAAATTAAACACGAAAACATAAATCGTGACTGTACGTTCAATTTTTAATTAATTCAAAAATATTTAAATACACGAGAATTTATGTTAGAAAAATCAACAAATATATATGTTGGCGACCGGTGTGGCGCGGAGGCTAACGCACTTGCCTTTGAGTCACGAGGTCCCGGGTTCGATTCCCGGCCAGGGCAAAATGAAGAATGACCTTTTTCAGATTGTCCTGGGTCTGGGTGTTACATGTATGTATATGTGTTTAGTGCATTGTATATGTGTATCGCCGTGTTAGTACCCATAATACAAGATTCATATCTTAGTTTGGGACTAGCTCGGTCTGTGTGAATTGTCTACACGTGTTATGTTATGTTATATATAATGAGTTACAATCCATTGGATTGGTCTGCAACGAGTTTGGTTTTTCTTCTCCATTCGTCTCTATTCTCAGCCAGTCTTTTCAGCTCTCCGTATGAGCCACAGTTCATGTCCCTCTTCAGTTGGTCCATATACGCATCTCTTGGTCGGCCTCTGCCATTTGTCCCCTCGGTCTCACCTTCCGCGATGGCGATGAGTAGTCCTGAGTGCCTGATGTTGTGGCCAATCCAGTTAGCTCGTTGTTGGCCGATTCTCTTAAGGAGTTGCCATTTTTCGCCTACCCTGGTTAATACTTCTTCGTTTTCGACGTGTTCCGACCAATGGATCTTAATAGTGTGTATTTATCTGAAAGAGAGGGTGTGAGAAAGCGCGGACGTCCAAGAACTATGTGGCTTAACCACGTGGATCAAATTCTCAAGGACGGTCGCGTGTTAAGTAATAGGAATCGGCGTGCATGTATGAGAAATTGGATGAATGCAGAGGAAGCTTAAGAAGTATGTAAGGATAGATTGACATGGCGTTCCGTTCTCTCTGCCTACCCCACCTGGGACATGGCGTGAGGGTATAGTACAGTATATTTGATATCAAAAGGCAAAATAGAAGGAAGACGTGGTGTGGGAACAAAGCGGATGTTCGGCTGGAAAATATAAGGGAATTGCCAATAATCCAGAGTATGTATATAGGAGTTGTTCCAGTTAGCATAGGAAAGAAATGCCTACTTCAGGGTGATATGTAAGGGACACTTGGAATGCCAAGAATAGAAGAATATTATTTAAAAAATTTTACGCGGCGGCAGAATTGCCATCCACACTTCTCAGCATTATACAACCAGATAAGTCTCCATATGATCAGTCATGATCACACAAAAACTTAACAGTCTAATGCCGGGAAAAATTCACCTATCCAGATATACAGGATATCAAAGGATTAGACTCAAAACGCGGGATCAAAATACCAGCATTGTGCCTGAAATATCTGTGTTCAGAAACCTTTTTACAATATTACAAGTGTTTATTATAATAGATTTTTGAATTTTAATGTACAAATTAACCGGTAAATCTAATTTTTGTAAATTATTTATTAAAGATTTCGGAGTTACCCCTGTAGCTGACATGACTAAAGGTATTATGTAAACGGACCTAGAATGCCAAATATTTTTTATTTCTCCTGCTAGTTCTGTATATTATATTATATCTTTACTATATAATTTTTCCTTTTGTTTTGTATTGAGGATTGCTAAATGTTTTATGTTTATTTTATTTTGTACCTAGGTCCGTAGGTCCGAAAAGCTTCTAAGCAATATATTAATATTAGTAAAAGTTATACAATGTTTAATTTTTTATTTTCATAACCTAAATTTTAAAAATGAACCTCTTCGAAAATAGAAAAGTTAAAATAAAAATGTTTTATTCTACTTTTCCATTTTTTTACGAGAGAGACGTCTTTCGTCTTGTTAGATGAGATTGACAATGTCTTAAGATGAAAGACGTCTCTCTCGTCAATAAATCGAATAGTAGAATAAAATATTATTGTTTTATCTATTTCGTTATATAAATATCAATGTTAAATTTATTCATATTTATTATGTGTCTTGTTTTTAATCAATTTTGCAAATGTTGATGGATGAAAGAAAATGAAATTGCAGAAAGGAAGAAAAAAATGCGAATCATTTACTAATTGGAAAACTGATATATAAGCACGCAAGCCAATTGAGGATGAATACACTTTACGTATTTTTTCAGGATTTTGAAAAAAAGTGCCAGATGGCGTTTAATAAATTGTAATGACTGAGATTTTTTTCTTTACTTGACGAAAACATCAAACTTTTAAATCAATATTAATAAGCTAAGTACCAAAAGAAGTTCTTATGTTAAAAAAATATGTTTATTTTCTCTCGTTTCTTCGTCCTTCTTCGAAAAATAGATTTCAAAGTTCGAAGCTATGTTTAAAAAGAAAATTTTAATATTAAATTACGCCATTTAAAACTGCGTATCTGAAAATATAAGTAGTTGAAATTACATAATTTCATGAAAAGTTTTGAAGTTGATTTCCGATTTTATTAAAATCTTGAGAAATTTTATTTAATTATTCAAAAAACATAATAAATTAAAAAAAAAAATTCTGTGTTTGACTTAAGCTAGGAAATGTCATATTCATAATATTTTTATTCTACTTTCAAACATTTCTATTCAATTCTATTCTTTGTTCAAATGATGCTATTACTTCTGATTCTAGGTAACGATAATGCGATGTTTGTCGCTTCCTTTTAGAATACAAAGATTAAGAACGGACACATAAACGAAACAAAACAACTTCTTCAACAACTTCTTTACCATCATGGAAAACCCCACAAGTAGGGTTGCTAGCGAATTAACTGCGTGTAACAAACAAGCAGATTGCCCATTCTGTGTCAATAAAAAATAAGACATTCGGAATGGTGGAATGCCTCATCGCTGAATTGTTAATGTTAATTGTCTTATGAGTGAGGTTTAACGAACACTTGTTTACGTAGGACCATAAAAAACTTACCAAAAAGAGTGGGAGACCTATGGTAATTTAAAAACTAATTTTTAAACGGTCATCGACACATAATATAAATGATCATCTGTCCCCGGGCGCGGATTAATAAATAATGGCCGACTTCCTGTTTTAAGATGTTTTCATACTGAAAAAAAATGCGCAAAATTAGCAGACTTCCAAATGTTGCCAATCTGCTAAAATAACCGTAGTTTAAAAACTATCTTTATTTCTTTTTTTTTTAATTTTATTTGACATTCTATTTGGAAGATATCTTGACACTCTTTCTTCTATTAAAATATCTCCCATGCGTGAAATAGTCAATGAAATACGAAAAGCATGTAATGTATATACACAGGAGATGTCCCCTGTGTACAAAGTAAAAATAGACAGTCAGGGTGGGTACCACACCTCATCACTACTATACACCATACATTGAAGATGTTGTATGAATAACTGGATTTACAGTACACTAGAAAATTTACAGAAAAAAGCGGACATTTACTATATAAGAGAGATGATAATCAAAATGCATTGTAGTTAACTAGTAAGGACTTGATAGCATTCAGTCAATTGAAATGGCTAAGGGACGTCTAGTTTACTCACCTACTGTAAGCTCGAATCCCTCGTTAAAACAGATTTGGCGTTAATTGTGTTGAGGAAACTTTGACAGGGGAAACTTTATGACGGGCGTATGAAAATGATGTCGTAACTCATGAATGCAGAATCATCGCAAGTATTAGATAATTGATTTTAGGTTTTAGGTAATAAATACATTTTGCATAAGGCACAAAAGCTAGAGCTGGTATTGTGAGGATATCAAAAATATCAATTTACTCGTATGCCTAGGTATATGCCGGGTTAGTTGGAAGACATCGCATCTTAGCGATAAACTCGCCCTCTGTACATTGAATAACTGATATTTATATGACATTGTTTTTTTTTGTAATATTGTAACCAATGTACAGTGAAGAATAAAATAAATTAATAAATAAATATATAACAAAAAAACATTGCGTGACAGATAGACATGATAGTCGACATAGAGAGATAGAGAAGACACTGAAAAAGATAAAGAGTAAGCATGTTGTGGGTTCCTTCGGCCCGGGCGTCCCTCTTTCACAATACACTATGACAACGACATCAGAGCGCAGGGAATGTCGTGGGAAAAAGTGACGCGATTGGCACAGAGACGCTCTGAATGGAGGTCATTTTACATTTCAATTCAGCGATGTGGTTTGACATTCATCATGAATGTCTTAATTCTTTATTGGCACGGAGAGGAGGATAATCTGCGTGATTATAAATTTCAGTTATTCTGCTTGCTACCCCACATGTGGAATATGCCGAGAGGTGTTGACATGTAATCTTTTTGTTAAACTTTAAACTAAGTTGATATTTATTTATTCATTAATTCTCAAGGAACAAACAGTCAACACAGTAGGTATAACAGAAATCAATGTATATATTAAAGACCACAAAAATTCCCCCACATTATTATATAATAGCATTAAAATTCATAGTTTATGACTTATACACAAAAAATCATTAATTAAACCAATAATTGTAACAATTAAAATGATTTTAAAACACTGTATAATTTCCAAATTAAATTTATTCACCTCAAACGTTTTTGCCAAGGCTTCTATTTGGCATCATCAGGAGGACTAATTAGTTTAAGTTCATATGTAGTGAGTTTGTTTTGTATTAATAACTTATACTAGGGGTAGATAATATAGATAATAGTGGGGTTTATTGTATTAGATTGTAATATGAAGTATATAGGCCAAACGAGTAGAGCAATTAAAACTCGCATTCAGGAACATAACAGGGCATTCAGGGGGTTAACCGGATACTCGGAGATGGCAGACCATTGTATCCAACATGACCATTCTATTGACATGCAAGGTACTAAGGTCTTGCACTCCGAGTCTAAGTTTAACAAATTAAATGCCTTGGAGATTCTTGAAATCCATAAAAATAAGAACAATTTGGTGAATATCCAAATACCGTATGCATCTCCTTTGTTGATATACCCATCTCCTTCCCTCTTATCAAACACCCTTACTCCGCCCTTTCTCCCCCACCTTAAAACTCCCCCCCCCACCCCTAGTATAAGTTAGTAATAGAAAACAGACTCACTACATATGAACTTAAACTAATTAGTCCTCCTGATGATGCCAAGTAGAAGCCTTGGCGAAAACGTTTGAGGTGAATAAATTTAATTTGGAAATTATACAGTGTTTCAAAATCATTTTAATTATAATGAATTTCCAAAGTGTTTACACAAAAACATTTGATTTATTTAATTATAACAATTATAATTAGAAAAATACTTATCATTTGGAAATAGACATAGTAGAATGTACGATTGGGAAATGTTAAAAATAGATGATAAAAAAAAATGTAAAAAAAATGCAAAGTATTAGTAAACTTGTCGGTAGTTTGGAAGTAGAGTGAAAAAGGGGTCCGTGGTTAAATCCCAGGTGCCGGCAAACTCCCCTTTCACGACATAAGCTTTTAGCTTACTGTGAAAGGTGTATAAGGTTGTATTTGGGTTGTTAACAAAACCCATATAAGTAGGTATATCTTAAAAAAAAAAAAAAAAACTCAAACACTGTATATAACATAATGAATATCAACAAAATACTACCGAAAAAATATTTTAATATCCTCTTACCCTGTTCTTCAAGATTGTTTCGTGATTGAATTTGAATATATTATTTCTATGCAAATACAAAAATTTCGCGAATTAAATAAAGAAAAAAATAAAAACTTTGAAAATGAATTTCAAAAATTCGCCTTGATTGGTTTACATCTATCTGAATGACAACTTGCAAACATCATTTAAGTGGAAGCGGAAGGAACACTTTCTGTTTTTGACATTTTCTCTCAATAATTCTACCATCAGCGTGAAATATCACAGAAATTCGCAAATATTTTTTTGCTGAACTATTTGTTATACTCATTTCAACAAACGGTTAAACGGAGAAATATTTTTTGTGAAAATAATTTGTTTTTTTTTTATAACGATCATTCTTAATCGATTTATCCATCTGCATTTTTTATTTTTTTGTAGAGCACCCGGAAAAGAACTGGTATTCCAATCTTGGTATGAAGTAAGCACTTAATTATTAAAAATATTCCAATCTTTTTTGTAAGTTTTTAAGTGTCCTGTAAAATGCAACATTCGAAAAAAGAAAGACAATTTAGATGTTAATTATATTTTGAACCACTCTAGATTATTCATTCCAGTTAATTCTACTCATCAATAGTCAACCAATTTGAACAGGTATTTACTAGGTAAGGTAGGTATGTTTTATCGAACACACATACATACACAGGTATGTGAACTTCCTTCAGCTTTGTTTACCTTTTACTTCTGAGTGGGTAAAATCCAGTCTCCGACATCCAATTGTGTCAAAAATTCATAAAATAATGACAATTTAGATATTTAATGGTAGAGGCAGACCAAGAGTCACTTATTTGGACCAATTGAAGAAGGACAAGATCTGTGCCAAATATATAAAATTAAAGAGACCAGTGGGTAGAAAATAGGGATGAATAGATAAGAAAATCCAAACTAGTTGTGGACCAATCCAATGGATTGTTACTCATTATATCTTCTTCTTCTCGTGCCGTATCAGGTCCCCCCGACGTTGGCAATCACTCTGGCGAAGGCTTCCCTATCCTGCGCGACCCGGAACAGTTCTCCCACATGTCTCATCCCGGTCCAGTCTCTTATATTGCGCAGCCAAGACGTTTGCCTTCTACCAGGACCACGCTGCCCCTCAATCTTCCCCATCAGTATCATTATATACTCATTATATATAAATATTTAATTTAATAATGAGGTTTGCTATCCATCGTAAATGTCTTTATTTTTTGTTGGTACGGAGAGAACAGCGTCTACTCCAATTGTTGGAAATGTCGTAATGGTACGAATGAATAAATGAAAATGTTATTATTATATTTAAACATGTTGACTTTTAGATGAAAAACCGTTAAAACGTGCATTGTTTAAAAAAACTGAATTGAAGTATATACATATTAAAATATGTAATTGTATGATGTATAAAAAAATATTTATTTAAATGCTGTGTTGATGAATCATATACAGACATACACAGATATCTTAGTATACGTGTAATAGGCTATTTCCTGGATGTAACCGGGAAATATTTCCACTAGCATGTCGAAATGTAACTAAGGAAAATATTCCTCCCCTACTATAATATAAGCCTCCACACACTCTCTTTGAATGACATTACATGAATTTGCAGAATTCAGGGAAATTATTATAGCATTATAAAAAACCTATTTATGTATAACAAAATTACCTGTCTATTTATAATTTTAACATGAATAATAATACAACGTCACGATAATAAGATTAATAATAGCTATATTTACGTACATATCTCACCCTTGATTTGATATGAATTTCACCCTATCAATGAAAATTTATGAAAATTCTTACAAACATAATTGACTTCTCAAAATTTCACAAACATTTACATGTTTAGAGATGTCTTCCAATACTTCAAGCAGGTGCGAAAAACCGGTTAAATTAAAAAATAATAATACGTTAATTGTCTTACTAGGTATTTATTTTAACAAAAGCGATTTTCACACATACAAAATACACCGCATGCCTACAACAATGGCGTAATATTTATAGACGCAAAATACACCGCATGCCTACAACAATGGCGTAATGTTTATACATGCAAAATACTAACGCACATATTAACAATTGCTTGCAATAATCAAATCTCTCGATTTTCTATGCTTCAAGAGAGAGGTAAAAAAGTATCTTGTTAGCAATGCCTTCTTCTCTATTGACGAGATGTTAACCAATAATCTGACCTGAATGGCATATTGTAGGTACCTACTTACTCATTAACGTACTAATAATACTATATACACTAACATAAAAGCGTGTTGTCTAACCCTGACTTTGTTCTTGTGAAATAACTCTTCTAAAGCTCTTACTGCAGTATTGTTTTTTAGTGAAAAATACACATCTTTGTTGTAATTTGTTTTCATATTCGTCTGTTTTTTGCTGTGGATTTTTTAAATTTTTTTTATTTACTTTTATGAAATATTTTTTACTCTCTGACATGTCGCTAAAGGGACCTTTTACATCCTTTTAGTACTGAAGAAAAGAATTTATGTATTTATATTTGTTTATTGTTGTGTCTTGACTTTTCAATTTTTTCTTGTATGTTGTGCTTTACTGCGCTCTTTCTATTGTATTGATGTTTTTTTTTCCTTCTATTGTACTATTGTAATGTTGATAAACCCAAGTGTCCTGTAAAGGACCTACGGGAGATGTTGGAGAATAAAGAATAAAGAATAGGTACAGCAAAATTTCTCAGACCTTACTTACACTGTGTAAGATGGGCTCTGAGTGGAATATTCCTAAACAAAACTAAAAAGATCTCCAAAATCCTGTATGAAGAGGGGGGGGGGGAAGCTGAGTCATATGAACTTTTTGTTATTTTCTGAAATTTTTGTATTAAATTAAAAATTTGGTGCCAGGGTCTTGAAAATTGAAAAGTTGGGCATTTTGCAAATTCTTCTACAGAAGAGAAACCAACAATCTTATAAGAATTAAAATAATAATTGTTGGAATGGACTTTACACCAAGTATATTAGATGTAGAACATCCGGAATCAGATACCCAGGACTTGAGGAAGTTGAGGATGAAATTGGTACTTACATTCTCCTGTGTTCTCCGATATGTGGACTGTATTTTTGTATCGCTGTAGATGGTCTTGAGGAGTCACTTCACTTACATTGTTTTCGTAAGACTCTAAGATTTATTGTGAGTTAGGTTGTATTTACTTACTTCCGATGGCCGAAGAGCCCTTGTAGGACCTTTGCCTCCGAAACAATAGATCTCCAAGCCTTTCTATCCTGAGCAATGGACTGCCAGTTATCTTAAGCATTGAGCTCCTCTAGATCTCGGTTGATGTTATCTAATAATCTTTTTCTTTGTCTGCCTTACGGCCTCCTGCTCTCGGGTATACCCAAAATCCTTTTGGGAGTAAATCATAAGATCTTTGAGTTAGGTTGTCCCGCCGAAAATAGTATGAGATGTTGCCCGATTGCGAACCGTAGGTATACTGAACTATTATGTAAGTACCAAGGGATAGGTAATGGACAAGGTGCCAATAATCGGAATAATATCACGGGATCAAGGGCGCGTAGAAAGGATAAAATTTTGGCCCTCTACTTCTCCAGTCACCAAACCAAATGAAATATTAATGATATTTATGAAATGTTTTATAACGAAAGCATGGCTAATAAATAGAAAGTCTAGTCCCGCCACTGATACATTGATATACTAACTACACTACATATGAAGCGATTTCATAGGATTGAATTCAATATTTATCTGCTTAATCCTACAATATTTCCTGCCAAAAGTTCTTTTTTTCTGATTTAGCAGACAGAGAGAATATTATTATGTAGATTTATTTTTGCAAATTCTTCAATTGGCTAGCTTACAAGATTACTTAATGCTGATTTAACTGAAAGATGATGTATTTTGGTTGTCAAATTCATGAAATTAATAATTATTAATTATTAAAATGGAGGAATATTTTAAGCTTTGAGATATGACAATCTGCAGGTAGTTTTATTCATTCATTTATTAAACATGCAGGTCATCCTCTCCGTTACAAACAAAGTTAAAACATTCACAATGGGAGGCATACATCATGGACGAAGTGAATATATAAAATGTCATGTTATATTTTACGAATACCTAGCTTTGACAGGACACTCGAAATCTTAATATACTTGTTAAATTAAGTTAATCCTAAATTATTCGTATATGTTTCTTTTAAGTACAAAACTAATATTGGTAATAATTAATATTTGTTTTTCATTTCATCAAATCAAAATGTTCGCAAGGGTCAACAAGTTTTGAGAGTTTCTCTTCAAAATTTGTTAGTTTTTCTACCAAGTTTTTGCTAGAAAGCGCTCTTAAAAAAGAAAATTGCCAGGTATAAACAATGGTATGTGGTAAAATATTGAACAAGTTTTTTAATCCAAAAAAAATTTGAAACTCGAAATATTAAAATATTTTTAGGGAATATTGAAATGCTCGTATAGGTATTTATTTATAGACTAAAAGCTATTTAATAATTAACGTTCATAAGCTTCCTCCGAAAATTGAATAAGAGGAACTTTTTACCTTCCCGCAGCAAAGCGCAATGGCGGTGGTGGGCGGCATGCGGTAACGGTAATCCATTTTGCGGTTTGTGATGATGAAATTCATGAGATCAATTCTCGTCATTAGCAACCGCTATAGCTTGGTCTGGAGGAAGAGGAAACGTCTTATACAGGGAGCTGAATATTATTCAAGTAAAAATATGCTTTCGTATGTAATATACTTCTTTTTTTTTAATTGAAATATTCTTGTTAATTTTTTTATATCTTACATACACAAAATACATTAGAATGTGCAGAAGCTTCCGTCTGTTATACTTACCGTAAGGTTGTGTTGTGGTAGGAAAACATTGACTTATCTTGTCAGACAAAAATAAAAAGCTAGTGAAAATTAGATAAACCATTTGTTAGTGGATGAGTTAGTTTTTAAGTCAGAAGGTCTGTGTCCTGTAATTTTTTTTAAAATAAAGTCTAAAAATAAATGAAAATAAACAATGTATTATGCATACTGCTTGTTAATGGTCTAAATGTATGTGTATGTTTTTTTTGTTGTTAAATATGTATCTGGGTTTTTGTAATAAACCCAAATACAACCTTCTACACTTTTCACAGTAAGCTTAAAGCTTGTGTCGTGATAGGAGAGTTTGCCGGCACATTTTATTTCTACAATTATTTTTGTTGACATATACCTATGTATGTATGTTTCTTTAATTTTAATTTTTATACCGGTTTATTTGGAAGACATCGCATTCAAGCGATAAACTCGCCTTCTGCACTTTGAATTGTATAACCGATACTTTTATGCTACATTGTATTGATTTGAAATTTTGTCACCAATATACAGTGAGAAGTTAGATATATAAATAAATATTTGAGTTTTATTTATGTGATAAAACATTTCCGACATTATTACAAAAACGTCAAAAGATTTTGAGAAGTATATAGAATACATATATTTTAATTTTAAAACGTTAATATTGGACTATATTAAATTTTTGGAGGTACCTACTTTTAATATAATACAATGAAGGTCTCAACTAATTGAATTTCAACACAATTCTAATTTAAATTGGAAATCGATCAATAAGCAGAAATATAGAGGTATTATGTAAATTAATATAAAATATCTTTCAATAGTAATAATAATTTGAAGTTTGGCCACGTAGCAATTCGTTACAGACCAAACTACCTTGATTATTTTAATTAAAGGAACAGGATAATTTATATTTATGTCCCGTGGAGCACCCGGTAAAGAATTGGTCTCCCACTCTTCTGCGTAAGTTTTCGAGTGTCCTGTAAAAGGCAGGTGTTCGAAAAAATTAAGACATTTTACATCTTAAATTCAGCGATGAGGTTTGCCACCCGTCCTGAATGTCTTGATTTTATATTGGCACGAAGAGGAAAGTTTGCATGTTTCTTACATGCAGCTGATCTGCTGGCTACCCCACTTGTGGGATATGCCGTGATGGTATAGTATAGTATAGTATTTATATTTAAAACGTGAAGTAGGGTGGTCAAATTATAACACTCACTCAAAAAATATAGTTTATATATTTCTTGCAGTAGTTTTGATAGTTAAAATTCGTTTAAATTTGAGTTTGTCGGTAGCCTGGAGGTAGAGTCTCGGCCTTATGAACATGAGGTCCGGGGTTCCATCCCAGGTGCCGGCAAACTCCTCTTTCACGACACAAGCTTTTAGCTTACTGTGAAAGGTGTATAAGGTTATATTTGGGTTTATAACAAAACCCAGATATATCTTTAAAAAAAAGTTGCTGGTAGTATCGTTCATGCCTTTGTGGCAACCTCATAATTCATTCGTAATGAAGTTTGCTCAGTTCTTGAAGAAGTTCAGTTCTTGCTGTCTTCAGATGTTCACGTCATATTGAGGTTATATTATCTGTTTGCGTTCTGTCCACATTTTTTTTAACACTTTTGTGGCTAAGATGAAACTTTTATGTTTCAATCGCAAAATGATAAAATAAGAAGTCTGTAGCAAACTTTACTACGAACGGGTTATGGTATTGCATAGGTCACAAATTACCTTACAACCTCGTCAGAAAAGCGTAAAGAGGAATTGTGGAGGCAGGAACTTGGCGAAAATCCATGGATGATGCCATCCGAAAGCACAAACACCGTGCATAGTCTGAGCTACCCCACGTGGAAGACACTGAACAGACTTAGAGTTGGGGTGACAAGGTGCAGAAGCAACCAGCGGAAGTGGGGCTTTTTGGATGGAGAGGACGTTCGCTGCGACTGCGGGGAGGAGCAGAGCGATTCTCACCTATTGCAATGTCCACTGATGCGGAATGCATGTAATGTGAGTGACCTGATGATGGCGAATGACAAGGCGATGTACGTCGCTGCATACTGTAGTGGCAAGGTCTGAAGTCTGGACCCGAAAAGTAAGTATGGTATTGCCACTAGTAAAAAATATTAACAATACTCCCAGTAATCAGTTATAGATAGCAAATGGTTGATATTATTTAAAATATGAAAACTACTGCAAGAAAAATGGAATTAAATAAATTAGATTTTTGAGTGAGTGCATTAATTTGGCCACCTCCTGTATATTACTGTATTAAATATCTATGTATGTTAGTACAACGATATAGCTGATAGCTATGTACTAAAATTGTATCGTTACATATGTCATTATTTTATGATATCAGAAATTACATAAATAAGAATGTTTCTTTTTCTATTTAACTATTCTCGCCAACTCTTGGACACTTTCTTTCATTAATTTCTATATTTTTCAATCTTGTGCTCGCCTCAATCCAGTTAACATCAATCTACAGGGAGGTAAAAGCATAGTTTTAATTTTTAAAACAATTTCGAATTTGTCGGTAGCCTGGAGGTAGAGTCTTAGTCTCATGCACAAGAGGTGCGCGGATCGATTCCTGGTGCCAGTAAACCCCTACTTCACGACGCAAGCTTTTAGCTTACACTGTGAAAGGTGTATAATTTTGTACTTGAAAGCCTGTTCGTGATTAATAACGTTACTGTAGAAATTTTACATTATTTTGCATTTTTCTATTACAATAAGCCCAAAAGATTGTCATTTATAATTAAAGTTATGAAAAAAATAAAACGTGATATTCATAAAAACACCCAAAGCAGGCAATGCGGCTGCACATGTGCGCCCAAACAAGCAGGGTGATTAGGACTATGCAATCAGCACCCGCAGCAATTAAAATTGTTTTATTTTTATTAATTTAACATGAACATCCACAAAGTACCATCAGTAGACAATACTAACTAAATTTATGTGTTGCCACTATTTTCACGCCAGTTATTTCATTATTTTGTAGTTAGGTTGACGATTGTGATGTTCACACTATAATGTCGCTTTCCGATTACTTGATTTCCTTAGAAAAGCAGAGTTCATAATGCTTATATAATATAGTCATAGTATTGTTGGTAGGTTATACAATATTATTCCGATCATGTCTCTATTTTGTTACGTAACTTAGTAAGTAAGTAAACCGTATCTTAGTATTAGATATATTGTTATGATATCATACGGTGTTACGACTTGTAAAGAAGTTTACTTGTTAAATCTTCTCTAATCCCTCGCCACAAGTACAGCAACACTACTGCATAAATTGTCGTCTTACAGTCGAATGTATGTATTTACATAGTATTTGAATGAGAAAGGAATACAGTGTTATATTTATTTATTATTATAATATTGCTTGTATTGAAAACTTCCGCAAGTAAAACCTTTGAAAATTAATATTGAGGAGACGAAACTAAAATGTTTTTGTTTGTTTGTTGTTAGTTGACTGGCAAGAAAAAATGTAATATTTATCTATCTATTTAGACCATCACAGCATCTCTTACCATTGGCACATAAAAAATAAAGCATTCAGAATTGGTGGTATACTTCATTGCTGCTTTCTGAGCTTTGTGTTCTTAAAACACACTGAGAAAAATACTCACAACGAATCATTGGTACGTAGGTATGTACTATCAGAATAGGACCAGAAATAGTACAAACGATTCATTAGTACGAATCTGTAATATTAACTTACCAACGACTTGTTTGCGAAAAGTTAATATAATAGATTCGTACTCATGAATCGTTTGTACTATCTCTGGTCCTAATCTGAAAGTACGGACTACGTACCAATGATTCGTTGTGAAATTTCTTTAATATTTTTCTCAGTGCAGCTGCAAGTAGATACCTACGTTCAGCAAAGACATCTATCAATATGCTGGACATTCGTCAAAATCGCCGATTATCAAAAGTTACAGAAAAGAGTACGAGAGACATTTTTTGCGGAGGTGTCCCCAAATATTTGGAAACTCCATGAAATAACTACTATTTCTTTAATGAAAACATATTCAGACTTGTTTAAACCATATTATTTACTGCTGGACTCGGAGAAAGTGAGGCTTCTCACACCAAGACAAATCGTGAGCTACATGGCCCATGTAGGTCTTGAGAGTGAGATATGACACAGAAGGATGTCACAATAGATCTACTATGGTCGCGGTGACACAAGGGATACAAGGTCCCTTGACCTTCATTGAAAAAAAAATCACATTATTTATTGATTTGGCGGTATTAGTGGTATTAGTAAAGTTTTTTGACTCCAAACATTCGTAATTATGTTGCTTAAACCAGCATAGAGCCAATCAATTTTATTCTTTTTGCACATAATCAGTTACAAAACAAAAACAATTAAATCAATTTACGTAAAAAATGTGGTAATATGCAGTGGAAAATCACAAAATATAAATCTAATTAAACAATAAAAAAAAATTGCTGGGCATTTGAAAAAATGTTGTTTCGTGAATACAGAGTTCTTTCAATAGGTTTTTGTCCTATGAGTAATTTTGCAAGTCAACTGATAACTACATCAATATACGTAATGTTATACACTGTTAGCAATTAATTATTGTACACATGTAACTTAATACTTACAATGTTCAGGAAATTAAGAGACAGTCATATATGGTAAAATTTATATATAATACACCATATGATATTGTTTGTATACCGTGGAGCTTCCGATAAAGAATATGTCGCCCACTTTTTTCTGTAAGTTTTCGAGTATCATATAAAAAGCAGGATGAGATGTTGCAACCATTCAGAATATCTTAACTTTTTATTGGCACGGAGGGGGAAACATTTGAGTAAATTATTTGCAGTTTATTAATGATTGTTATTAAAGTAAAGAACCGGTGGAACCTAATTGTTGTTTTATTTAATTTCTGGAAGGATTTTGTTAAGAGGAGTCTTTCAAGGACACAGAAACAGACATTCCTGTAACATTCATGGGTGAAGGAGGGTGCAATCCTTAATGTGTACTGATTATTTCTGGCAAAAATCAATACTTTAATTCAACAAGATGTATGAAATGAGTTTTTTTATTTAACAAGACTTATGAACTGACCTATTCTAACCGTCTAATACTTCTAATTCAACAAGACTTATGAACTGACCTATTCTAACCGTCTAATACTTCTAATTCAACAAGACTTATGAACTGAGCTTTTCTCAATGTCAAATAAATTAAATTCAAGAAAACCTATAAACTGAGATTTTTTCATATTTCTTTTATTTTCATTTTTATTTTTTCATTTTCACTTTTAATTCAACAAGACAATATTTTATGAACTGAGCTTTTCTTAACGTATTCTACTTTGAATTAAACAAGACGTATAAACTAAGCTATTCTTAACGTCTTATCTTTTAATTCAACAAGACGTATGAACTGAGCTTTTCCATATTCTTGCATGTCGAGATATGTTAACAACATAGATTAGATAGACACAAGTTGCTTGCTTAATATACCATTCATCTCAATTAAACAACGTCACCCATAGTGCACTTAGGTTGTGTTAATTACATGAATATTAATGAGGAGCTAATCTCAACTAACAGCTTACCAATGTTACATATAAATACATCATGTACGAAAAGTGTGTCTACGTAATTTAACATTACGTAGGTTAATGAAAACGTTTGATTTAAAACCTTTAGATAAAGGCTATTAATAAGAGACTTTGAAGCACAACTGTATCTTACCAACTCAATCTTGCGTGTGAAAATTTATACATATTATATTTATTTATCGTGTAGAAAGTCAAAACTAATCAAACTGATCTACAGTACTGTGCAAAACGCACAACACGTGGAGATGGGTCAAAAATATATCCTCCATAGTGCATGTGACAGGGCACAACGCATACTCTAACAAGTGTGGCATGCTCTACAGACCCATATTAATATTGATATGAAATTAGGAAATTATTGTGGGATAACAACAATAATAATATAAATTCCATCACAGCTTATTCCACAAATGGCTTAGCGAGTGGACTTATGTATTGTAAAAATTAAATTGCAGATTGTTCTTCCCGTGTCAATAAAAATATAAGCCATTCAGGACCAATGGTTCATAGCTGAATTGTAGATGTTCATTGTCTTAAGCGTGATGTTTTATGGACACTTTATTTTGTTTTCATGTTTTCATGTTTTCATGTTTTCAACGTAAAAACCAAACTCCACAAACTGGATCACAGTGGAGTTTACAAAATAACATGCAATGACTGCCCGAAATTTTACATTGGACAGAGTGGCAGAAAAATTATAAACAGATTTCAAGAACACAAGAAAGCCATTACTAGTCATCATTATAAATCAGAGATAGCAGATCACGTAATAGAAGCAGAACATTCCTTCAACGAAAATAATGTAGAATTATTGCACAAATGCCCAAAAGGATGGAAAATGAATCTTGAAATTAAAAAACAAAAAAACATCAGTTCTAACGAGATAATTAACATTAAAATCCCACCCCTATATTCTTCGATTACCCGCCTTTTTACCAATACACCCTTACCTGCTCCAAATACTATGCTACACACACCTCCATAAATCCCAGACACACTTTACTTATTGTCTCATAATATTTGTAAACATTTGTAAAAAAATTTTCTTCCTTGTATTTAGTTCTTAATAAAAACTCACTGATGATGGGTGTCTACCCGAAAGGCCTCTGAGTCAAATATTGTTCATAGTGAAAGTAATACAGCGTTTTATTTTAAATCTATTTTAATCCTATTAAAATGAACTTTTACAAAGTTATTCCAAGTACTATACAATCATTACTTTATTTTTTATAAGAAATTCTAAGTCTTAAGGAAAGCCTTATGAAATCTCAATGAGTGGATGACCTTTTCCTTACTGGGCACTACACGGGATATCATAACAGGGAAATTATTACTTCTGTGATATGATTACTGAATTTAAACATAAGTTGTAATATTCAATATAAATTTGAAACAAGCCTTATTATTTAGTATTCCTTTAAAACTCAATTGACCGTAAGGCCGGTTTTCGAAAGTTTTTGCTTTTAACATCTCGCTAACGTAAAGTGAAGTTAAATATTGCTGATTCACGAATCGATCGAACGAAAACGAAGTATTGTTTTTTTATAGATACTCAAATATCTCATTTTGATGGATTTTCCAAGTTTCACGCTATGCTTAAAAATGTAACAAACATTAAAATGAATTACAGGTGGTTATAAATTTTCATCAGCAAGCCATCGACATGCGTGTGAAATATTATGGCAGGAAATCGTTAAGTAAAAAATATGGACTCTAGTTGGAACATTGATTTAAAACTTCAGCAGCGTTATAATGTTACACAGTAATAATATTTAATATTATCATGACAGCTAAAATAATATTGTAATATTTCACCAGCTGAAAATATTCATGAAAAGCTCTTGAAAACAAAAATTCGCCGGAACGTAAAAAAACTAAATAATTAAATAATAAAAACAGAGTCGTTTTTAAGTAATCTCTTTCACGGAACACCAGATATTCTTATTATAAAAATAATTTG
The DNA here is from genome assembly GCA_947579605.1 of Athripsodes cinereus. Taxonomy (NCBI): domain Eukaryota; kingdom Metazoa; phylum Arthropoda; class Insecta; order Trichoptera; family Leptoceridae; genus Athripsodes; species Athripsodes cinereus. The sequence goes on along the minus strand of OX388322.1, from coordinate 635,708 downwards.
TGATTTAAAACTATTAAGATTGTTTTAATCGTCTTTTTTGTGTGTGCTACGAGTTAGGGAAAGACAGATATAGGGTGTTAGCTTAAAAAACAGAATACCCTATCTTTAGCATTCTAATTCTTTTCATTCTAGTAAAGTTTATCTTTTTGAGATCTTCCTTACATCATCTGATCCTTCCGCCTGAAATCCACTGACACTTCTATATCCTTTTGCCCATTTTGTGTCAAAACACTTGGCATTTATATCTTTTACTTTTCGTGTTGGTCATCAAACGATAAAAAAAACAAAACATTAAAATCTATACTCCCATTCCTTCCCAGAAAACCACGACCTCTTTTCGTGTCGGTCATCAAACGATAAAAATAACAAAACATTAAAATCTATATTCCCATTCCTTCCCAGAAAACCACGACCTCTTTTCATGTCAGTCATAAAACGATAAACATAACAAAACATTAAAATCTATATTCCCATTCCTTCCCAGAAAACCACAACCTCTCATGCAGCTCCCCCCAGGCTCACCTGTCCTACCCAACTTCGCTAAACATCTTTTGACAATGTCAGAAGTTTATGAATAATTTGTCTTTCTATTTATGAACAAATTGTATTTCAAGTTGCTTTGCTTTCAAGATAGTAAAATAATTTCATGAATTTTGTGTATTAAAGATAATAATAACACATTTTTACTCTGTGATACGTAGCGAGGTAATCTCATAAACTAAATGATAGTCAGGAAAAACAAATAAATTTGATTATTATAACGTGGATATAACATATTTTCTCTTTACCATTAGCTGTGTATATTGGTTGGTGTATTATAATATTATCCATATACGTTAACACGACGTGCTGAATTAGTATTATTATTTATGAATCCTTTTTGTTTAATACACAAAGAGAAATCTTATAGAAAAGCTCATAGGTATATATATTTGAACCAAATACAATGTGTGTTCGGATCTGCCTGTCAAATTCCAAAATTTGAAAAATTCAGAAATGTCGTCTTTTTAAACTACAAATTCTTGACTATTTACTCATCATCATCATCATCATCGCCCTCAACGCTCCTCTCGAGAGCACAGGGCAGAAACCAGCCTCCTCCATTCAGAGCGTCTCTATGCCAATTGCGTCACCTCTTTCCACGACATTCCTTGTGCTCTGATATCGTTGTCGTAGGAACGGTGTATTGTGAAAGAGGGACGCCCTGGCCGACGGAACCCCTGCGGACGGAAGAACAGTGCTCTTTTTGGCCAACTATCATTAGGCATTCTCAAAACATGTCCCAGCCAGGACCATCTCTATGTCTGTGAGTCTTGGCACTTAACCAAGGCTCAAGAGCGGAAGATACTAAGCTTTGAAAACAAGTGTCTTAGAAGGATTTTGGATGTCAAATGGTATGAACATGTTACAAATGATTCTGTGCGCCGGCGCACCCAGCAGAGACCTGTAATCTCCGTAATTTACTCAAGTCACATGGTAATGGGTGGATAGTGGTGAAAAAAAAGGTTCTGTAAAACAACATTTTTTAATGTAGTCAAAACAAATAAAAATCGTGTGAAAAAAGTCAAGAAATTATTAATTAATTAGCATTACTGTCAACATCTAATTATGATTGTATCGTTCATAATTTTTTTGAGGAATTTTATTTAAATAAAATTGTAATGAAATACAATAAAAATAAAAAAATGCATTATTTTAAGTAGGTATATGATAAAATTATATTGAAGGGATTTTTTTCTATTATGGGAGTCTACACGAAATGTTTCTGATTCGAATATTATTCATCATAACAATAATTTTATTTTTTTATTTTTATTAAATTTTGATTTTATTTAGAACTACTTAATCAGTTTTTGGGCTTTACTGGTAATCAAAACAAATGCATTAGTCCATTCTCAATACCACATCGATTGGAAATAGTGGGACTACAGTACGAGTCTTACTAAAGATAAAAAAATGAGAGGGTTTTTGATCGATGCTATTTTTACAATTAACCATTATATGAGGTTGTATAGATATGTAAATTTAACATACGAAACTACCATTAACAGGTTAAGAAAAGACAACGTCACCTTATTAAGTAGTATTCCAGATGGGAATCCAAAACTCATCCTTTTCACGAGGAGTGCTTTGTCCAATTAAGTTACCGAGTGACGTACTAAAGGCTCTTTCTATTGTATTAAATCATTAATTGTTCTATTATTATTGTCTTTAATTGTTTTCAATCATCTGATGATTCCATGTGCCAAATCAATGGCATGCGGATGAGAAGAAACAACAAATAAATAAATAAATAATAAACAATCATCATCATCATCATCGCCCTCAACGCTCCTCTCGGGAGAACAGGGCAGAAACCAGCCTCCTCCATTCAGAGCGTCTCTGTGCCAATTGCGTCACCTCTTTCCACGACATTCCTTGCGCTCTGATATCGTTGTCGTAGGAACGGTGTATTGTGAAAATGGGACGCCCGGGCCGACGGAACCCCTGCGGACGGAAGAACAGTGCTCTTTTTGGCCAACTATCATTAGGCATTCTCAAAACATGTCCCAGCCAGGACCATCGTCTCTTCTGTATTACGGAGATTACAGGTCTTTGCTGGGTGCGCCGGAGCACAGCATCATTTGTAACATGTTCATACCATTTGACATCCAAAATCTTTCTAAGACACTTGTTTTCAAAGCTTAGTATCTTCCGCTCTTGAGCCTTGGTTAAGTGCCAAGACTCACAGCCATAGAAAAGGATTGGGATGATGCACGCATTGAACAAGCGGCATTTTGTTCCGATACTGAGTCGAAAACCTCCTCTATTTCCATCCACGTCATTTTATTCAGCACCGTCTGCAAGCTAAGTAAGTTAAACACAAGTAAAAGGACGGCGAAAATTCATAAAAAAAATTTGAACACAATTAACAGGAAAATCCACATCTTATTCAAATTAAAAGTGATTAGTTTTTGCGTTGACAAGCAAGTTGGAATACACATGACATATTATATGATAGTATACATATATACATTGTTATTTTACGAATTACAGGCTTAGAGCAAAAGTGGATTTTCATAATGAATTTATTTTGGCGTCTGAAATGTTAGATACAAAGGCTTTAGCGTTAATAATAAACAAAATCGTATTTACATACATACATTTATAATAATAATGAAGTGTTAGAACAAACCAAAGCTAGCGGATGCTTTTGTTCATATTAATACGTTTAAAAAGCTATTTTATATTTCGACTTTAATTAAACAAAAATCAGAGAAATTTATGGAACGATATCTGTCGAAAATGAAATAAAACTATTTATATTTCTCTTGTGTATCCGTACTGATGATTAAGTAGAAAAATAAAATTACAATCAATTAGACAACTTGATTGGAGAACCATGTTTATCCCATGTAACATTGTGCAAAATGTAATCGGAAGAAGTGAGAAAGGCGTCCCAACGCTTACGAATTGGCTCTAGGCTGGCATAAGTGATCACTTTCAGTGTCCATAGACAACATTAACCAATTCCACCACTCTCACTGTCATACGATGTAAGGCCCACCAATCGAGAAAAGCTTTTTACAAACCATAGAAGCAACCATCAATTTTGGGATCTCAAATGGATCGCGATCTACATTTTAAATGGCGCTGGAACAATAAGTTCCAACACTTTATCGGCTAACACTAGTTCAAATAGTCCAATTGAGATATCTGATTGGTTATGTACAATTGTCATTGTAGTAGTGAGTAGAACCTTGAAGTGAGTATCTCCTCCAAGGGACATTAAGGGTTTTTGTAATTTTAGGGAGGATTTTGTTGGGGCGAGTCCTTCTGGCAAACCCTGAGCCCTCCCTTGAAAAAAACATTTTGTTTCGTTGAGTCTGGATGATATAGGAGCTTTGCTCTTGAAACATCCAGGGGAAAGTGGTGAAAAAACCCATAATGGTTATGTCATTATATATTATTTTGTCCTCAAGAAATATTATAACCACCCGAAAGGGACATTGAAGAGAGAAGTAGTATAAAAGATTCACACGACGGCGGTTTTGGCCGGCCGGCCCTTCAGGCCTCCCCAAGGCCTCGCCCGTGAGGACAATTCTGGTTGAATGTGCGGATAATTAGGAGTTAACGACTACTGAGATATCCGGGTATGAAGTGGATCTTTCTTCAATGGTTTTGTCATCGGCACCCAAATCTGGTTAAGCAATAAAAAAATGAAAATATTCTAAACAAATTTACCCTTACGCTTAGCAATCTGCTTGTATTGTGAAGGCGGAGTACGTCTATAACAGGCAGAATATGTAATACCTATAAATATAACATACGTCATAATTTACGAATGAAAACGTTTTACAGATTAATCAAAAACTCAAGATTAGGAAATTTAGTCGGTTCCGAGAATTCTAGAAGCAGATAAAACAAAATTAATTAATGTTCAAATCCATTGTTTGACAGTAATTTAATAGGTATGATGTCTAAAATTATAGTTTTCTAAAAACACAAAAGTGTTTCAAGGAAAAAAAAACAAAACTTAATTATTATTCATTATTTTTAGTAAAAATAACTAAAAACACGTTCACTGGAAAGTAATATAGTTAATTTAATTTCGGCACAATATAGAAAAAGCGTATAAAACACAAAGGTTCTATTTATATTTTGATTTTTGGGTCATATGAGTCGGATACAATAAATATTCACACATATTGCTCACAAAGAAAAATAATGTAAGGAGATATTCGGCGAGATGGAGAGACGATACAAAAAAAAAATTGAGAATCTCGGTGAAAAATTTAGGTGAAAAACACACAGTACCAATTATTTCTCGAAATCATTCTCAGTTTATGGTTCTCGTTGTTGGAATAATCTTCCTTCTTCGCATAGAGTTTCACAATCGTTCAATGTCTTTAAATCTTATGTAAAGGAAAAAATGCTATCTTCTAACTCAGTATCCGTTCCTTACCCCCCCCCCCTCCTCTGATCCATAATCCCTACCACATGTTGGGTGGGTGTCAAATATATTAAATATATTACATATTTTAATTTTTTTTTTTTTTTCTTTTGTTGTGTTTTGATATTTTGTATGTTTTTTTTTTGTAAGTAAATTTGTTTTTTACTAATTTCATGTCAATGTGTCGTGGTTAGATGGAAGAAATCACTTTATAGTGATAATCTCGCCATTGCACATCGTCCTAGTTTTTAAAATTTTATATTATTTTGTTAACACTGTTATGTAATGATGATGTGCAAAAAGAATAAATAAAAATGTTGGCAGAAGACAGGATAAGTGGTGCGCTAAAGATGAAGTCTATGTCAAGCAGACGATGGACACAAAATGAAGAAGGGGTTTGTCACGATATCTTCCATAAACAAATGGATCGGTAACTAAATTTAATGCATGTCGTATCACATCCCATCTCAAGTATGAATCATATTATAATAAAAAAAATACAATATAACAAATTATTTGAAATAGGAAAAATGTCGCATCAAAAGTAATTAGGATAATCGAGAGGTCACCTGCTCTTAAATGGAGGTGGACAGGATACATGTTGTCACGTACTCAATCTCTAGGTAGCCTGGCTCTTATTGGATGAAAATCGAGATCAGGCAGCACAATCGTTGAAATGCTTCAGGTTAAATGGCTGTATGATGTTAGGAAAATCGCAGGAAAAAAGTGGATGCAGCAAGCTCAAGACAGAAGAGTGTTACTTGTATTATTCGTGTTGCACCGTATTAATCCAGATATTCTAACTAAATTATATACTAGTATACTAGTTGAATACATTTAAATTGCGTATTGTGAAAAGGGCTACATAGAATGTAACTAGAGATATTATTACTATTGGGTGTAAGCTCGCTAAATAAAGTTTATTTAAACAGAAAAAGCTTTTAAAAAACACGCCGCTCGTCGTTCGTTATTCCTGTTTTTTTTTTATATCCTGTTTTTAAATTGAGAATGTGTGTGCGTGTAAGTGTTTTTATCAGTTTGATTTACAATTGTTTTTGCTGTTGAAACATGAACCAATTTGTGTTAGTAGATACAATGTATGTATGTTTATACACTGAGTATGTAGGTGTGTGAACTAAAATCAATAAATTGAAAAATGTGACATTTGAAAACGGGGTTATTATTGACTTGAATGTTTTTTTGATGTCAGAGTTCAGAGCACAATTATTTGGGTAGTTGTTTATTATTTTTGCGCATCAACGATTCTATCAAAACATTAATAAAATAAGCAATAACATATTACGATAATATACAGCAGAATAAGTCAGGATGGAGGTTCCAAATCTGAAATCGTAAGCAAGATACACCAAGCGACAATTGCTTTAAAAAAAAATAGGATCCTCAAACCTTGACTTAAGCGTTAGAAAGAACTAATTAAAGCTTTTGTTTGTAGTATTCTACTATTAGGTTAGTATTATTATTATTATTATTGGATCACTTATATTGCGCTGTTTTTGTAATGAAATCACTTCAAGAGCGCATTTACAATATTATTTGTAACTTTAGTTAATTTTATACGCGGCGGCAGAATTGCCATCCACACTTCTCAGCATTATACAACCAGATAAGTCTCCGTATGATCAGTCATGGTCACACAAAAACTTAACAGTCTAATGCCGGGAAAAATTAACCTATCCAGATATACAGGATATCAAAGGATTAGGCTCAGAACGCGGGTTCAAAATACCAGCATTGTGCCTGAAATATCTGTGTTCAAAAACTTTTTTACAATATTACAAGTGTTTATTATAATAGATTTTTGAACTTTAATATACAAATTAACCGGTAAATCGAATTTTTGTAAATTATTTATTAAAGATTTCGGAGTTACCCCTGTAGCTGACATGACTAAAGGTATTATATAAACGGACCTAGAATGCCAAATATTTTTTATTTCTCCTGCTAGTTCTGTAAATTTACGTATTTTTTCTGCGACAAATCATGCAAATCATGCAAACTTTTTTTATTGTCACAAATTTTAGGTATTAGAATTAATTTTATTAAAATTTATCACTTAATTTTAAGAAACAAACACAAAAAACAAAACTATCAAATAAAAAAACACTTTATTTTTGTCGAAAAATAAAAATAAAATAAAAACTTAATTGATAAACTAATATATTTAATAAAAAAATTGGAGAAGTTATGGGTTCAGTCAGCTACAAGAGCGCCATCTACCCTTCTCGTAGATGGACGTAGAACATCGGTAAGAGTGAAAGCTGACAGTTGACGATCTTCGAGATGTGTAAGATGCATTGGTTGGAGTATGTAAAAAACGAGGAGGTATTGATTAGGATAGGCGAAAACTCCTCAAAGAGATTCAACAATTTTAGAGCGACTTTATATTAAGTCTAGGGGTAGGCAACTTCCTACTTCGATGCCAATTTTGCATACTACATATTTCCATACTTAAATAATTAGTTTGCCTATTTTTATCATTCTAGCCCCTCCCAAAGAATGCCCATGCTTTCGACATCCACGTTTGATAATCGTCCTTGCTAGCTTCTTCTGTAAGTAGATAGTTAATTTAATTTCATGCATTTTTTTCCTGTACCTAATTAATATATAACTTGCTTGCAAGAACAGTGATATATCTAAAAATGCAGTTACAATATTAACGCGTTATTGACTAAATTTTGCATTAATATATCAATTTCTTCCTTTTATAAAAAAGGTATTGTTGACACATGGAGATGATCGTAGAATCCACATAAGAATTTCTATGTAATTGATTTATAATTTAATTATTGTCTGTGGTTGTATCTTGTGACACCTATTTATAAAACATTGGAATCTATGAATTTGCTCTCTGTTATGCATAATTCATTTTTTCATTTTAAGATCTTATTTCTACAAGCGAGCGAATGTGAGTTAGATGAGTCAATTAACCTAGAATGGCTATTTTAAGTGGAGAAGACATGTCTCTTCTCTCTCGAAGAGAATAGCAGAAACAACTAAAATACAAATTGAAATTTTATAATTAAGGGACAATATTTATTAGCAATTTCAAGACATTATTTTGTACCAGTTGTCTAAATAGTTAATTGAACATTTTTAATTTATAAAAGATACTAGATGTTCCTACCCGGCGTCGCCAGGGTGATTTAAAAACTTTTTCGTTATGGCAATACGTGACAGCGGAACTGTCATACAAACATACAATCAAAATTTCCGACTTTTCCGTAAGATTTTACAAAAAAATTATATCATACAAACCGTCTCCTGATAATTACGAATAAAAAGAAAAGAATCAGCAAATTTGGTTCAACCGTTCTCAAGTTATAGGGGAACATACATGGTCAATTTATTTTTAGTTATATAGATTATTTATTGGAGGACAGTTTGCATGTTTCTTACATGCAGCTGATCTGCTGGCTACCCCACTTGTGGGATATGCCGTGATGGTATAGTAGTAGTAGTAGTAGTAGTATTGGTTTCTAGAATAAATTATTTAAAGCAACATTACATTTTATGCTTCAAATAATACGATTCGTGTTGTAAAATGTAATTTTAATTATTTATAACTTAATTAATTAACGATTATTATTGTTAATTAAATTCGAGACGGTATTCGTTTTATGAAATTTTATTATGTAAAACTTTTAATGATTGAAATTATTAAAGAGGATGCCTGTAAATGGAAGATTATTTATGAAATATTCCAAGAAGTTACAAAATAATAATTTTTTATAAAGTTTATTCCCCGTGGAGGACCCGGCAAAGAATTATTGGTCCTCTTTAACCTTTTCCGTAAGTTTTCTAAAGTTCTGCAAAAAGACAGGTATTCAAAAAAAATTACATCTTCAATTCAGCGATGAGGTTTGCCAAACATCTTGAATATCTTAATATTTTTGTTGCCACGAAGAGCACACCATGCATGTTTATTACATGCAGCTGTTAGGTAGAGAGAACAACATCAATATGATTTGACTTTTAACACGTTTTTTGCTTCCGTTCACAGTGTATTATGAACATTTGATTAAGTCTGATGGGGAAGATTGAGATGCAAAGTGGTTCTGGTAGAAGGCAAACATCTAGGCTTTGCAACATAATAGACTGCAACATAAGAGAGTGGAAAAGCTGTTCCGGGTCGCGAAGGATAGAGAAGCCTACACCAGGGGATCTGATATGGCACGAGACGAAGAAGGAGAATATACTATATCTGCTATAACATCACAGCATACGTACCCCACACGTGGGGTAATCAGAAGGTTAGCCGCTTGTTATAAAAATGCATGTCATCCTCTACGTGCCAATAAAAGAAAAGAAAATCAGAATAGGTGGCATACATCAATGCTGAACTGAAAATAATAAATGTCTAAAAATGAGATATTTTACAAATACCTGCCTTTTTCAGAACACTCGATAACTAACAGAAAAGATTGAGAGGTCAATTCATTACTGAGGACTCCACAGAAATGATTTCTAAATTAATACAATATTTATTTATGCCGGCTGTAAATTTATCGAGTGAACATCTTGGATTTATACAATTTTATTATAATCCGATGTTTTATGATAATTTCAATCCTTGAATTAGTGAAATTTTCACGATGATATTATTGAATTACAAAGTCCTGAAAATAATTCAACATCGGAACAAATTATTATCTATAACACTAATGGGATTTAAAATTTCTCAGGTACTCAAGGAAACTCAAACTTTTCATCTTAAAATATTAACTGAATTATAATATTTTAATCTATATTTTTTAACCTGATAAATGTTTATATATTTTCTTCTTCTATAGTCCTTTAATGTTCCTCGTGAAAGCACAAGGTGTATCATTGTCTAGCACCAAATGGTCCGCATCCGGACCGCCGACCTATTTTGTGCGGGCTTTGTGTTAACATCCTGGTGATGAATGGAGCAATGAAGCTGCACATATTTTCGGGAGTAGTAAAGCTGCCCTCCAGATGGAAATGATTGATTTCCAAGAAAATACAGTTTTAAAACAACAAAAACAGGAGGTTTTATGTGAAGAGTTTTGGTGAAAATTTGTTAGTGGGAATTAATATCCAGAATTTAAAAAAAATTGTCATAAAACTTCTCACTTTGTTTGGGTTAACATATGTTTGAGAAGCAGCATTTTCCAAGATGAACTTCATTAGAAATAAATTACGGAGCAGACTTACCGATGAACATCTCTTAGATTAAATGACAATAGCCTGCACAAACTTTGGTTCAAACTTTGGGCGGATAATTATTGGCAAAAAAGTCATTTCTCTCATTGATTAATTGTTTATTAAATATGCAATAAAATAATGTTACGTAACCCATTCGTTTTATTGTATTTCGTAAGGGGGGGGCAAAATTCGGGGATTTAAAGTAAAGTGTTGTTAGGTAATAGATTTTTGTAGTAATTAAGCTTTATTTATATACGTGAACAGCGTCGGCGTCTGTAGAGATGTATTGCATTTCACATTACCTCTAGAACATCGCCATGTAAACTTCCCATCAACCGTTAAAACATTTTACACTGATCGGTATATTTATGATATGTGTAAGCATGAAACTATAACTAGACTCAAATAAGTCTTAGCGTTAAAGAACATAAATTTTCAAAATGATTTTATGATAATTTGAATTGCCTGAGAAGTAATTCAAATTAAATCAACATTCAAGGCTTCGATTTTACTTTAAAAATAAAAAAATTGTTTGTTAATAAACACTAACGAACATTATTTAGTTTCGTTATTTTAAAATAAATAAAGTGTTTAGTTCTAGAGAAGTTTGAAAGAACAAAGTATCAACTTTCAACTTTGATATTTATTATTGCGATCTTTCTAAACAACAATAAGATATTATTCTGAAATTGGATATGTATTTTTTATTTCATTTCCATTCCTGTTGTTTGCATTAATTGGATAATTTGATATCTATTTATTTATTTATCTTGTATTCATTCAACTACATACAATATTGTTATTATTATTGTACAATGTAAATAATGCTATCTAGGTATTACTCCGTTCGATTCAATATGAAGAGCAAAGCTTGTTTTCATTTTGTTTTGTTTAGATACTTCATTAACTTTGAAAGCTCCTTGTATAGGTCCCTTTTTTATATTTAAGATATATCTGAGTTTTTGTTATAAATCCAAAAACAACCTTTCACAATAATTTGAAAGTTTGTGTCATGGAAGGGAAGTGTGCTAGTATCTGGGATGGAACCCCGCGAACCATATGTGCATGAGGCCCAGACTCTACCTCCAGGCTACCAAAAAACTCATTTGTGGAGAATCTTATTATACGTTTGAGACACATAGTGCCTATCTGGAAGAGTTTAAAGGCGTTTGAGACGTGGTTCTATAAAAGAATCCTGGGGAATATCTGGAGGGACTACATCTGAAATGACGAAATTCTTAATTCTTAATTCAAAATAGGTACTGTATTAATTATCGTTTTTTTTTGACATTTCAATTATCTATTACAATTCATATACATTAAATTTTTTCTTCTATCTACTTGACATCTCCTTACTGTATTACAATAATTATTCTTGACATTTACCAAACCTTTGTTGACATTTACACTCTCACCACAATGTTTTGATTTTTCATGACTTTTCTACTTGTTTTGTTTCGACTAATTTCATGATTGTTATTGTTTGAACTCCAATTGTGTTTGTTCTTCGCCAGTTGTTGTTCTGTTCTTACTGTGTTGTAAATGAGAATTATGTTTTGTTTTTGTTTTACGTATAAATAAATTTGATGTATGTATAAATAAATGAATAAAAAAATAAATAAATAAATAGAATCAAAGGATAAAAGAATTTGCTAAAGACCATTTCAGAGATTCGTGCCAGATGGATTGGATACATAAAAGATACAGGAGTTCACAAATTTGAGACTTGTGTTCTTAGATATCTTAAGAAAATGACTGCGTGTACGAGAAATTGAATGAATGGAAAGAAGGGAAAGAAGTATGTAAGGATATATCTAAATGGCGTTCCGTTCTGTCTGCCTACTCAACTTTGGATACGGTGTGAGGGTATAGATAGATAGAAAAAAAAACTTGTCAAATCTTAGAACATTTACCGTCACCTTAAAACTACACAAGTATAATAAAATAATAATGTGGTTTGAAGCAAACTATACTGCTCCTGAAATTCACTCAATATTTCATAATTATTCATTATGAGTTTGACGTTCAGTCTTGTATATGTATTTATTAAGTTTTCAACTTTTTGTAACTAACTCAAACTTTAATTTGTTTTCATTTTATGTTAGTTAGACGCAGACGTTAACAGTATTTTATTTTTTTTTCTTTTTTATTTGACCATTCAATAACTTTTAACATAAATTTATATTAACAAATTTAATTTTATTTTCATTTTATCATAGATTTTATTGTGAACAAAATAAATTGCATTTTGAGTAGCGTTCATGAACTGTGTAATGAAATAATCAAATTAATATTTAAATACCAAATGAAAGTGCTTGGCAAAAGAAAACCTTGGTTTTCACTCTTTTTTACTCCTACTATACCATCACGGCGTATCCCACAAGTGGGTTAGCTAGCAGATCAGCTGCATATGATAAAAATGCAAGCTGTCTTCTCCTTCCCAATATTTTTTTTAAGTTTACGAATTTCGGATTTTCGTCAATACATCAACAGTACCACAAGTAGGATAGCCAGCGGATTAGCAGAATGAAATAACCATGAAAGCTGTCCTCTCTGTACCAACATAAAATTCAGACATTCATCATCATCATCATCATCATCATCGCCCTCAACGCTCCTCTCAGGAGCACAGACCAGAAACCAGCCTCCTCCATTCAGAGCGTCTCTGCGCCAATTGCGTCACCTCTTTCCGCGACATTCCCTGCGCTCTGATATCGTTGTCATAGGAACGGTGTATTGTGAAAGAGGGACGCCCGGGCCGACGGACATTCATAATGGGCTATAATTCGGTTTTTTAGAAGTGAAGGAATTCCAGTGTCTCGCTAGTTATAGGTAATCCGTTCTTCAAGACGGTAATCAGTTTCTATGATATAGAAAAACGCAGTATTCATTTATTTATACTATCCTAGAATTTGCCAAAACTAGGGTAGCCAACGGACAAACTGCATGCAAGTCGTCCTCTCCATGCCAATAAAAGGTGATTCATTCAGAATAGGAAGTATACCTCATCGTTTAATTGAAGATCTAGAATGTCTTAATACGTGATGTTTTACGAATACCTTATTATCACAGAACACTCGAAAACTTATTAAAAAGAGTGGGAAATCTATTCTTTGCTAGCGACATGATACAGATATACATAAAATAATGAATATTTAAATAAAACTTTAAAAAAAATATTGTATAAAAATGTATAAAGCAAATTTCAACAATATATCAAATTTTGTATAACGAAAACAAAGTAAATTGTCTTCTACTTAAGAGCAATATAATGGTACTTAGTAAGCTCGGTATAAGATAAATAAATCAGATGGAAAGAACTTATATCTTTCTCTTTGTTTCTTAATAAGAATATTTCGTAAAATCTCGTTTCTTCATAGCTATATATCTATGCATTGTTTCACTATTTTTTTTACATATTTTTTACGTACGCATATAGAAACATAAATAAACAAAATCATCCACTTGTTTATTGAACAGCAGATAAATAATAAAATTTATCTCTATCATTCCTGTCATGAAATACCAACTAGCATTATTTATCCGATGCTCTGGAGTTCTCAAAATTTAATATGGCACCCATTCCCATAAAATTCAATCCATAAAATGTGATGTAAGGATATTAAATCTTCAATTAAATGGTGATGTGGTACTCTGCTGTAACTTAACATGAATAAAGGGCGTTCTCAGCATCACGATTTTTTTACCAGCCCGTAGAACAAACATATTGGCAAAGTCCCCTGTAGGAAAGGCTGTTCAAATGTTCAATGGTCTGGCATGATACAAAAATAAATAAATATCTTCGTAGAGTTATGTTTTTGTCTGGATATTGTTAGTTTTATTCTCGGATTGCATTGACCTTCAGCTCTAACGATCCTTGTAAGAATAATCTTATTGTCAGTAATGATAATAATAAACAATTCACAGAAATCGAGCTAGTCCCAAATTAAGATAAGGATCTTAGTTTTTTTTGTTCCAGTTTCAAAGAGTCTGGAACTGAAGATGGATGAGTTCCAAAATTCCTCTGCCATTTAATAAAATTATAAAGTGAAAATGAACAGTGATTTTTTTTTTAAATAAAATCGTTTTTATTGATTTGTATGGATCCTGTATAGTGGATACTAATGCGACGGACATGGACACTCAACACATATACCTACACTTAACATCCAGACCTAGCACGACATTGAAAGGACGCACCAACCTCCCGGAAGGCGCAGAAGTCTGAGAATTCCTTTTACAGGACACTCGAAAACCTACAGATAAAATTTGAAGGCTTATTTTCTCTCTGACACTCCATGAATCAATAGTTTTGTATAAAGTTATATAGATAAATATTTAGATATAAAATACAGTATTCATCTGTACTACGACTCTTCATCTATCGGAATGTCTTCTCTTCCTGTTTCTTTACGTTGAAAATGTTTTATTATTATTAGTATATTGTTTACTTATACCTTTTAATAAAAGCTCTTTGTAGAGATGGATATTTCATTTATTTTTGTTGTTTATTCAACAATACAACCAAATAATAATATTAAAGAGATCGCTATGTATGTACTTGAATTGTTTTGAATAAATATAATGATATTATTTGGGAAATGTTTTTATTATTACAAATTGAAGCAGTATAAAATACGTATGGGAAGCCTGAGAGTGGTACAAAAGGACTTAAAATAACGTTGATATTTTCAACCGACGGTACTTGGTGGAAATACATGTTGAATTAATTATAAATGAAACACTTATTTATGGTATATCCACAGTGACTTTTTATTGGACGCAAGCCGGCTTTCAAGAGTAAAGTCTTTACTTTTCGCTAGCCTGATGATGAGAGCGGAAGCTCTTGAAAGCCGGCTCGCGTCCAATAAAAAGTTACTGTAAGTATACTATAAATAAGTGTTTTATTTATAATTAATTCACTTAAAATAACATAACATGTATTGTATACTTACTTACTTCCGATGGCCGAACAGCCCTTGTAGGACCTTTGCCTCCGAAACAATAGATCTCCAAGCCTTTCTATCCTGAGCAATGGACTGCCAGTCGTCTTTAGCATTGAGCTCCTCCAGATCTCGGTTGATGTTATCTAACAATCTTTGTCTTGGTCTGCCTAACGGTCTCCTGCCCTCGGGTATACCCTGCAGAATACCTTTAGTCGCCCTTTCTTCTCCGGATCTAACGACGTGGCCAATCCATGCCAATCTTCGGGATCTGATCTCACTTGTGTATACAGACAATTAAAACAAGATCCATATATTCCCAAATTAAGATATGAATTTTGCAATTTTATAAACTGACATGACGATACACAATGTACTAAAAACATAAATATTCATATAATACCCAGACCCAGAACACTGAAGTGAGACCCACTTCCACCCGGATATCTCAGGAGTCGCTAACTCCTATTTTTCCCCACCTTCAAACCAAAGTCGTCCTCAAGGGCAGGCCTGAAGGACAATTTGAAAAAGTTCATTATATGGGTTAGTTAGAAGATATCGCGTCCCTGCGATAAGCTCTCCCATCGTGCAAAATTATTCGTTTATACTATGTATGTTGTAACTTTATTATTTTTATCCAAATATTTTGCACAGTAAAGTTTATTATTATTCATTTTGGCTTGACCGAAAATCGAACCACCCGGGACCTCGTGGCTCAAAGACAAGAGCATGACCTTTGCGCCACATAACGTTATTGCATTTCATAAGTGACAACAGAAAGCAAGCTTGAATTTCAGAAGTAACAATAAAATACGCGTTGGGACACCTGTCTCACTTCTTCTGATTAGATTAAGCACAATGTTGCATTGTGTAAACATGGTTCTTCAATTGATATTTCTGATGAATTTTATTACATTTGATGTTTTACGAATTGCTCTCTTTTACTGACAAGTCGAAAAAATACAGAAAAATGTTAGAGACCTTTTATTTGTCTGGGACTCAAAGCTGAAAAGATTATGGAAGGATATGTATATAAAAGTTGAGCACATTGAACAGGAGAGCATGCATGAGGAATTGTATGACAGTGACGGAAGCGAAAGATGTATGCAAGGATAGAAGGAAGTGGCGCTCGATCCTTTCTGCCTACCCCGCGAGGGAAGCGGCGTGATGGTATGTATGTATGTATGTATATAAAAGTATTGAAAAATATAAAGATAATGGATTAAAAGAAAACAATAAAATAATTACATACGTAGTATTTGACATGTGGTTTAGCAATAATTTATGTGAGGATATTATACAGGAACATTGTATTTATTTATTTTGTTTCAGGAAAACAAATACATGACGTGTTTCTAAATTTATCAGTTTGTAAAAAAGCTCACAGACTTTTGTACTAAAACTTTAGACCCTAAAAACCTTTCCTGTGTGATTGAAAAAGCTCAATTTTATTGACAGAATCACCCAATGTCAGCGTTTCTCAAGTTTTATAGACTGTTAAACACTTAAAAAAATTATTAAGGACCTAGTTTCAACTCGTTTTTGAGAGGTTTATTGCAATGTTAATGTGTGGTATTCCATTTTCAAGAATCAAAATTAGAATCAAAATGTTATCTACTTAAGCTTAAGCAGTAGAAAAGGCTTGACTTATGTACGTTATTGTAACTTTCGTTCATATATAAGTGCAGCCTATTAGTTGATCGCGGCCTACACTTGAATAATACCTGCTCAAGGCCTGCTGTAGATACGAGACATGTTTGAATGGAGATTAGAGCTACACGTGCGAGAGTTATTTACGGTTTATTTTACAAATCGGCTTACAGAGTGTCAATCACATTTTACCGGGAAAACGTCCATCAATTTCCATAATTGAAAATCCTCATGTCACATGGTATACATTTTTTATTTTATTTATTTAAATATTGTTTTATAATAATCAGTTAATCCCCCTATGATTTTATACACTAAAGGATTAACATGCTTATATATTTTTTATTAAGGCAGAGAGAACGGAACGCCATATTGATCTATCCTTTTTTTATTTATTTATTAATGTATCTATATTTTAAAAAATTGTTGTATCTTGACTTTTAAATATTTTTTGTATGTTGTGTTTAATACGTCCTTTCTATTGTATTAATGTTGTCCATTTATTGTATTATTGTTATGTTTATGAACCCAATTGTCCTGTAAAGGACCTACGGGAGATGTTGAAGAATGAAGAATAATAAAGAATTTCCTCTTCATTCTTTTTTTTAGAGACACTCACAGAAAACTGACAACATAATAGAGATTTCTCATACAAACATACTGACTTCTTTTACTCAACACGTGGCCGTCTTTAAGAATCCAATAACAACATGCATTTGAATGTAATTTTATTATTTTACATTAGCCTGATAATGAGAGCGGAAGCTCTTGAAAGCCGATTCCAGATTTACACTTTGGTGATTTGAAATAACTAAACCAACTAAAATATATTATATTTTTTTGTGTATTCTGTGTGAATCATGTCGGGCATAATGAAAATAGCCCAAGATAACAAAATATGGTATTCTAAATAACATAATTAAAGATTTTTTATCATAAACAATTAAGATGTTTTTTAATGAAAATAGTCCCTAATTATTAAGTTTCAGTAATTATGTTTTTATTGCTACATCCATTTTTAAATTAATTCAGTTAATGAAAAATGTTCGATTATGAATATTGCTATTTAAACAATCTTTCATTGATTTTCATACATTTGCTTGCCAATTTTAAGACATGATCTCATTGAAATTGTAGTCTCTTCATCAATGTATAAAATACTAAAAATGATTTTAGCCTAAAACCTGCCCAGAAGATGAGACCTCGTACAGAGTGTATTATTTTACTTCTAACTTTCCCTATTTCAGAGTTCATTAAGGACATATTAATCTACATATATACGAACGTATTCAAATATTTATACGTGTTTTTTTTAACCGAATTTGGGCACAACACGCAGATGACAAATTCAATCAGACATCGAGATTGGAGAACTGTGTTTACACAACGCAACATCTAATCGGATGAAGTGAGAAAGGCGAAACAAAAAATCAATCGAGAAATAAATAAATAAAGTATCCAAAGATACAAAATATATTTTGTAAGAGCTCAATGCATTAAAATGTTGCTACTTATTCCGTATGTTTTTTGTATGTAGTTATAAAATCAAATGCCCGGCTTCATCTGCTGGCATCTGTTCAAACTGCTATAATAAAATTTCTTTTGTATCTGAATGTGGAACGGAATCAAAACAAAGTCATTAAATTTTACATCACTGCAACACTATGTTATTCACATTCATACAAACACTTTGATAATTTTATTTTATCGTTATTCATATCTTCAGGCTTGGTAAATGTAATGTGATTTTTTTAAGTTTTCTTCAAATTGTGTCTTTTTTGTAGTAAAGTTCCTAATTTTAGTTCTCGCATCGCTCAGTAAAAAGCTTCTCATTTTGAAATATACAGACGTAGATAGTTTCATGAAATAAAGTATTTTGTTTAATCCACGAGTTCTTGGAATCAAAAAGCTTTCCCACTCTTTTCTGTAAGTTTTTGAATGCTTTCAAAAGAATCGCACAAAAGATATTGAACATATTAAATTCATCACTAAGTTTTCCGTTTATTCTGAATGTTTTTCTACGGTAAAAAGATGAAATTAACATTTTTGCGAGTTTTGTTCTAACAATAAAACATCCTGTGTGATTACAACTGTAAATTTTACACATTAAACTGCCATACAAAGCTTAAAAAGACAACGTCACTTGTTAAGCAGCATCTTTGGACAAAGCACACTTCACGATAAGCATAAGTTGCGGGTTCGAATCCCGTCCAGATTATTACCAAATAAGGTGTCGTTGTCATTTCTAAGCCTTATTTATGATGGTTTCAAGTATTAAATTTAATTTTACAGGAGTTTTACATGTTCATTACACGGTATATGTTTACATATTCACTGGTTATCCTACTTGTTGTTAATTCCATGTATACGAGAATAGGTATGTAAAAAATAAATAAATTTACGAAAATAGAATTTTTGAAGGTTGTATGCAGATGTAAAGGGCAATCAATTGAAATTAAATAAAATGTAAAACAAGGAAAACAATAACGAAACAAAAAAAAGAAGACTTAGAAAAAAGTTGAAAGAGAATAATTTAAAATAAATAATAATACAATTGAAACCATTCAATATTTATCGACGGTTTGAACTTTTGTCTTCTATTTCCTGTTGTTGTTTTATTCTTTACTTCCGGGAGTGATTGTTTGAAGTGTACCTACTGTCTCAAGTTACTTTATATCCTTTTCCAATTTAAACTTGGAAGCTTCCCGATAGACAACATTCGGATCGGATAACTTCATAATGCAATCAGCAAACTCAAAGCCGTTGCTATAACTGCATTGATGAATAACATCACAACTACATATCGATGGTTTAAAGCACAAAAGACACATGTCCACTATTTAGGTAAAATGAGTGAATATATGTACAAGATCGGTTGCAACGTCGTCTATGTCCTGATTACATAATTAACAATAATACTTATATCATTATCGAAATATTTAACAAAAACCAAATGCCAAACATTCTTAAATTATCATTTGAGAATGTATTAATATCGACATAATTGATTCTGAAAAAAAGCACATGTCCAC
Source organism: Athripsodes cinereus (assembly GCA_947579605.1). Taxonomy (NCBI): domain Eukaryota; kingdom Metazoa; phylum Arthropoda; class Insecta; order Trichoptera; family Leptoceridae; genus Athripsodes; species Athripsodes cinereus. The sequence goes on along the minus strand of OX388322.1, from coordinate 615,963 downwards.
CAAGGAAATCTTCTGAATTAATTTAAAATTAGTTAATTAATTTTGAATCTCAAACTTTCAAACCCTGTTTTCTCTAAACTGTCAAATGTTGGCATGTGTCTTCTGTGCTTTAAACCATCGATATTATAGATACAAGTAAACTGGGAATGGAAAATTTCTGAAAAATCTATGAATATTTTGGGTTTAATTTTAGAAATTTGTGATTTTTTTCGTAGATTCGTCCTACGTTCTGATTCTTTTGCACGCTTCTAGAAAATAAAAATTTATCCACAAATTTAATGTTCTCTCATATACTTGGCCTACAGGATACAGTGATTTAATATTAGCGCTACTGTATGGCCAAAAATTCATTTCTATGATTATTAATGTTTTCGTGTCTACTGCGTGGGCCTGACAACATGAACAATACAAGATGCTGGGAAAGATTACACATATTTTAAATTTTACAAATTTGGTTCAAATCTAAAAAAAAACTATTTTTTTTTTAAACGTACATAGATTGACTTTGAATGTTTTAAAAAGAGTGAGGGCATAATATAAATAATTTCACTAAAATTAAAAAAAAAATGCAAATAAATCGAATATAAGACATCGCTACCTTAATGCAGAACTATCCTAAGTTCAAAGTTTGTTCAAACTGAGTTAAATATTAAGAAAAAAGAAATGATAATAACATATAGGAGGCAATTTAATGAATGAGAGCAATTTTATAATAATGCATGTCAAAATCTGATGTGGATATGTAAATTTAACACATGAAACTACCATATAAGGCTTAGAAAAGACAACGTCAACTCATTTGGTAGTGCGTGACGTTGTCTTTTCTAAGCTTTGTATGGTTGTTTCATGTGTTAAATTTACATATGTGACCTCATACAATTGTAATTTGTAAAAATAACATCGATATAACATGATATGGATATTTTTATTATTTTTATTACAAAAACAAAACCTTAAAGTGCTCCTTTGAAAAATATTTAGGATAGTTCTGCATTTAGGTCGCGACATTTCTACTTGTTGAGTTATGGAGCTGGACAGTCGATTTATATCATTATTCGTTGTATACTATTGAGTATAATGTACAGCAGTGGGTAATGTGAGAGAAAAGGTTTCATATAACATACCTACCAGATAATATATCTAATATTATATAAGTTCACTGCTACATAATGTAGGAAGGTAATATAAAGCGACACAGAGAGGCACGTAGGTGATATTATTGAAAAGATAGATGGTTGGTTGCCTTCTGTTCTGCGTAGGTACTACATATGATCTAAGATTTCTTTGTGGAATGTCAAGTAGGTAGCAAGTTGTCTATTCGTACATGTTATAAAAGGAAAACAGTGACGGATCTACATCACATATTAGACAGTTCAATTGAGTCCAAACGTAGTTAAAATAAGAAAAAGACAGTTTGAAAATGTATAACAGTCCACCCATGGAAAAATATCGAGATGAACTATACACACAATTTTCAAAAATTTCTGAGACGTGTGATAAGCATGATGCAGAGAAATTCGGAATTTAGCCCGGGTTTTAATGAGTACTCTTAACCAAGCTTTGAGTCGATTCATAAGCGTCGAAACTTTGTGTCATGCACTCCTAAAGGAATTTCACATATTATGTATTTGTATCATAATATACAACATATCTACCTAGTTAATACTTATTCAAAAAGGTTGCCTATGCGGTGAAAAGAATAAACTTGAATGATTAATCTAGAGTGGTTCAAAATCAAAAATATGATTAACATATTCTAGTCTTCTTAGTAAGTAAAATCCTGTCTCTGACATCCAATTGTGTCAAAAATTCATAGAAATAAAATAAAGTAGTTATTTATGTGTTTTATACTTATACATACATACCATCACGCCGCTTAACTCATGGGGTAGGTAGAAAAAATAAAACGTTACGTATACTTGCATACACCTTTCAATTTCGTCATTGTCATGCAATTCCTCATTCATGTTCTCCTATTTTAATGTACTCAACACGCATCCATCTTTTTGGGTCTGGTTTAAAATATGATTTTTCCGTTTGATCCTTGGATGGTCACATCTCTGAGCACCATGGTGTCTTGTTAATTTAGAACCTCTTTAAACGAGTAATAAGTTAAAGAATACTAGAATTTGCACAGAATACTTGCCAGTAAGCTTATGATTCTTGTTTTATTTCAAATTTTGATTGTTCATGTAAGACATTAGCGATAACTCTTTTAACCTTAGCATTTTGATACTTTGTTTAGTAAATAAACATATCGTTACTTAAATACATTAACTTATCATTGCTTTGTAATATCGTAACACTTAGTTTACAAAACTTTTAATACCACATTGCCAATGAAAACTTTTTTTGTACAAGAAAAAGTATTTAAATGTTAGACAAAGTATTTAAATGTTAGTTTGTAAGTATTTCTTAACAATATGATGTTTAGGATCAATGTAAAATAGAATGAAGTAGTTCGATTTTATCCTAAAAGAATTTAATTACAATTTTTATAATTACTAAATAAAGTCGCATAAAGGTAAATATGAAAATCAAAAATATGAATGATGTTTTTAAAATCAAACAATAAACATTTCATTTCGTGAATATCAAAGGTCACCTAACTAGTTTTTTTTAATGAAACAAGGTTCTAAATTCATATTTATGTGAGTTAATTTATGTATGTATCTGATTTTTAAAAAAATATCTCAGAATGGTGTGCATTGATAAGTTTATACTTTTTTTGTTTCTCGTAGACACCACTGCAGAAAATCTAGGATCTAATATATTGTCCCTATACCAACAAGAAATACTTAATAATGAAAAGGTTTTCAATAAAGATAGAAAAATAATAGTGAATGCGATGATAGAGAAGAGCTTTACTCAGAAAAAATATCAAGTTTCAATATCCTGAAAGCTTTTTATAAAGTAGCTACATACAAATGATACTATAAACACTATTATAAAATAAAAGGTTCTATTGCAATCTAATTTTATGTTATTGTAACTATGGTATTCATTTTCAGTTTTCAATTAAATGCTAGAATCATTGTCTACATACTGCGAGATTGATATGTATGATTCATTCTTACAAAATATATTTGGCAAATGGGAGCTGGTGTCTAAGTATAAGTGTCTATAAGTGAGAATAGGGTGGTCGGTAGCCTTATGTAGTCTCAAAATTCCAACCTTTTGATCGCCACCTTCTGCTACATTCACGTTGTTAGAGTGTATTAGCATGCTTCATACATCATTTACGCACGTGTGAAAAAAAATGAGAAAATAAATTTAACAATTTCATCCTCCTAACGTTCCATATACGGTATCTCCGATGTTGACGATTATTGGTGAAAAAAGTCTTTTGTTGTGAGGAGCCCGAAATATTTATCTCTCTACACTTCTAATTTCTATACATTCCTGAATTAACATTTTCATAATCATCGAGTTGCTTAAATTAATTAATATTTCGTGTGAATGCTCAGAAATAATAATACTTTAAAACGAATAAATTGAATTAGTTGGAAGAGATCGCGCCTTTGCGATAAACTCGCCCTCTGTATATTGATTGTATTTAATTTGAATGTATACCTTTTATGTTATTGTTTTTTATCAATGTACAGTAAAGAATGAATAAATAAATAAATAAATAAATAAATAATATTCACGGTGTGTATACTAAAAAAACTAATGAATTCATTAATAACTAATAAATTTTATTTTAATTATTATTATTGATTTGTTTTTGTGCTAGTGTGATGATTGAGTGAGCGAGCGAGACTGTGTATAATGTAGGCATGTTGAGATGACCGGAATGTTAGGTACCTATCTTTTTAAAATTAATTGTGGCGCATGGTATTGGATGATAGCTGATCTCTGAATGATTAACCTGTTTTCTTACTTTATTTATGTAGTTATTGTCTGTTTTGTGCTTAAATATTTATAAAATAAAATAAAATAAAAACTGAAGAATTAAAAACCTCTTATCATGCAGATATTAAAATATAAGTGTGACTAAAAACCAACATCACTATTCTTTGTCACTATTTTTCACTGTTGGGTCTGATTGAAAAATATTATTAAAAAAAATAAACAAAAAATTAATGCGAATTTTCCACGAATTTTGAAATTGAATTTAAACTTTCTAAAAAAATTCAAGACTCGCGAAAAAATATTATTGAGTTGTGATTGTATGATATAAAAAATATAAATAAAATGAAACTAAATGCTTTTGAGACGCGTAGAGCCAAGAAATATGTCATATTATTACAAAGGGAAAATATGGAATCGATAAAAAAAATGCTCTTTGATGTTTTGAATATATATTGATACAAGTACATACTGAGTGCTGAAAGAGGTTGATAGTCGTCTGAAAGGGTATTTTTGAAAGAAATTTCAGAAAAATTCTTCGAATGTTTAAGTTTGTATCTATAGAATTTATAAAATATGCACAAGAATATATTTTTCAATATCTTTGTAAACGGCGGGTGGCAACTAGAAATAAATAAAAAAAAATTGAGTTCGTTCACATGATTGCATATATATTATATGCTTATTGATTCGTTTTATTGACATTTGATAGACAAGCAACATGTCCTTAAAATACGAGAAACGTCTTTGTCAGTTTAATAAACAGAATAGTTGTATATGTAAAAAGTCATGTGTTGTGTAATTTGATTAATTCTAGTAATAAATTAAAACATTAATTGATTTATTAATTTCGTAGTGCAATCGTATTACCTAAACACCGACACAGTGAATAACAGAAAGGAATTTGTGTAAATAATTAAAAATAATACACATAATGATTATTTTGTTTTTTTTTTTGTATTTTGAAAAAAATATATCTTTCGCCTTACTGAGATTTGATAAATCAGTCTTTTAATATGATTTAAAATGTAACTCTCAGATTTTACCTAATTTAACTTAGTTTTGATTAATGTAGTAAATAAATTCTTTTACTTCATAACTACGCAGTGAACAAATAAATATTGTAAATGTAATTTATTCAAATCAAATTATATTAATGTCATAAAAAGAAATGGCATCCCTCATTTCGTCAGACTTTGAATCAACTCACCTCATTTAATCAATAAAATATCTAATTTCTCAAAACTTCACGGCCTATTTGTGATTGTGAATCTGTTCCATGATGAGAAAGACTTAATCTGAATGATTCACGGAATTATTCATTTCGTAGGATATAAATTGAAGATTTGATAATTTATTTCAATACGGTGAAAATTTATTCAAATCAATAGAGAAGTCAAATATTAGATCAAAACACGGGGACAGTTTGAATAGTTTATAGCAGATGATTATCTATATCAAACCTTACAATTATAATTTACTTATTTAAGAAATAAACGCTTTTAAACAACATAGTACGAACAACAATAAGTCTTGCAGTCTTCAATAAAAACACATTTAATAATTACGTATTTAACAAATACTAAATCCGCATTTTAATTAAAATGTTTTTTGTTGTTGTTGTAATAAATAATTTTACATACATATTCACAGTCTAATTTTCAAAAAACTTTACAGGGAGAAAGAAAAGCAACATTAGGATAAAAGGAAAATCAAGATCGTCGATATAGTCCATTGAATAACAAGCTATTAATAAATTCGGGTCGGATTTTATCTTTATTAATTGAAAGGAGAAAAACCCGCAGACCGATTAAAGTCAGAATGAATAATGATGGAAGATGCTCAAAAAATTGGATTGAAAGGTAAATATATAACATATAACAGGTAATCGGAAACGATTAGATACATATTGTTTATTGAAGATTTTATAGAAAAAAAGAAAGAAAACTTTAATATGAAATAATAAACCTAAGATGTCTCAGACGATCTAGAAAGTATAGGAAAGAGAAAAGATTTCTCTAATATGATCGAGGTCTAAAAAATAAAATATAATAACACACTTTTTTCAGTTATGCGCCGTTGTAGACATGTTTTCTGTCATTTGTCTTGGTTCGATTCATAACGAGTTTTTTTACATTACTCAAATCCTTGTGAAAGGAAATAAATCAGGAAAAATTAAAATCATAAAAAATTTATTATTTTGTGGCTTGACTTTTAAGGGTGCCCTCACTTATAAACTAGGAATTACAAAACTGTTCGAAAATATTAAAAATTATCGTCTAATTAATGTTTTTTCTCTTTAAAAAAAATCGGTTTAATTTTTTTATATTCTTAAATTATAAAACTGTAAGTAAGTTAGTATTAAAAATTGGTGCGAATTTGATCTAAATGAAAGCGATTTATCTACAGCATACCCCACAAGTGGGGTAGCCAGCAAATCAGCTACATACAATAAACATGCAAGCTGTTCACTCCGAGCCAATATAAAATCAAGACATTCAGGATGGGTGGCAAACATTATCGCTGAGTTTAAGATATAAAATATGTAAAGTTGAGTTGAGTTCGTCGGTAGCCTGGAGGTAGAGTCTCGGCCTCCAGAACAAGGGGTCCGTGGTTCGATCCCAGGTGCTGGCAAACTCCCCTTTCACGGCACAAGCTTTTAGCTTAGTGTGAAAGGTGTATAAGGTTGTATTTGGGTTTATTACAAAACCCAGATATATCTTTTTTTTTAAAAAAAAAGATATTAATAGATGTAAAATAAAAATAGACAAAAATCGAGTTTATAAAAATACTTTTGTCTCTCTTGTCTATCTATATCACCATGATGTGTCTAACAAGTAGAGTAGTCAATGGATTCATTGAATTTTAAAAAAAACGGCATCCTCTCTGTGCCATGAAATATAAGATATTAAGGAGGGGTGGCATGCCTTATCGCTATATTGAAGATGTTCAATGTCATTTAATTTAAATAGTTTACGAATGCCTGACTTTTACAGGATATTCAAAAATGTACAAAAAAGAATGGGATACCCATACCAGTTTTATGAACACCGTAATCCATTATTAATAAAATTTGCGGTAAAATCAGTTTGCATTCCTTCATAATAACCTTCTCATCCCTAAAAGACCACATCTTGAACGCGTCTTTTCTTCTCTCGAAGATTTAGATGGCTAATATTAAATATTACATTAAGACGCCCAACCTCCCTTTATCTCATCCTCCAAAGAGAGATTGATTACAGGAAAGCTACTCCCCATCCTTCTCAGAAGCTCCAAACTCAATGCATTAGCATTTCGGCTTACATTCTGAAATTTGTATTAAATAATAAATTATTAAAAATGAATAGCAAAGTTTTAGGTCGGTACTAGATTATTAAATTTGTTATTAATTTTCAAATGGCAATTGTGTGTTTTAATAGCTAGGTATTTGTTTTAAGGTGATTTCCATAATATGGTATACAGCAAAAGATAATCTAGAAATAAAAACCTTCGAATTTCAGCTCACTGTTTTCTGTTATTTTTTGAGTGTCCTGTAAAAGCCATTTTCTCTTTAAATACCAAGTTCAAGATATCAAAAATATAGAGTTCAGCGATGAGATAAGCCACCAACTCAACTTATTCTGGCACGGATAGAACGACTTGCTTGATCATTGCTTGTAGAAAGTCGATTATGAGAAATGCCTTGATGATATGAATGAATGAATTGTGATTTCAGTAGCCCTGTGGTAATACTATCGACTTTACTAGAATAAGGTTTCAGGTTCGAATTGTCAATTGAGTTATTCAATAACTATACACAGTATTTCATCATTAAAAATATAAAACATCTTTTATGTATACAAGCTGAAAGATAATTATTGAAATAAAATAAGAAAATCCTTTCAGGATTCCAGCTAAATTACCTATACTTTACAAGTTGCCTACTTTCAACCGCATTATAATTATTTGCCATTTAGTGTGCTTGCACTGGTATTAAATATTATAGGTGTAAACCCCTGCATTGTTTACGTTTGTCTATGGATTATTATTCTACTGCAACTAAATATTGTTTGTGGTCTATATCTATAAATGTTGCATTTCTCAAAATTTGTCGTGTTTTGTATTATTGTTTTAATTTTGTTTGTTTTGTTATGAATATTGTTTAATTTTACTTATAAATGATAAGTTTTGTGTGTTCTTTTAAATATTCATTTGTTTTCATAATAATTTTGTTAAAGGCTATTTATTAACCTTATGATGTTGAAATAAATAGATATTATTAATTTTTCACTTTGTCTATGAATTCTTCCAAAATGTTTAAACTGGCTTGCTTTATACACGCTCGTATCCTAGTCAATACATATTTTTTAATACACTTTTTTCTCTTATCATATTACGTTTTTCGAATTTAACATTTTCCGCTTTTTGTACAGCCTTTTAGTCTTATAATAAAAAGTATCTTATAAATAAAAAAGTATCTTATATTGTCGTAGCAATATTTTTTACTCCAATGTATTCTCTAATACATACCCATAAAGCAATTTGCATAAAATCTAAAGGTATAATATATCTATCCCTGAAATCAATTCCTTTCAAGTCCTATCAAAGAAATTGTAATCCTAATTTAATCAATGAACAAAAATACATTATCCTCTAAAATATTCGAAAAATTGAATAAATTAAAGAAAATATACACCGGCGACAACTCCCTGAAAGTTTGCGATGAGCGTCTTCAGATGAATTCAATTTAAATTTAAGCTTCACATATCACAAAGTTTTTCAGAGTTGTTCTCTTTGATTAATAAAAGTACAGATAAATTCCGATATATAATTTAGCATAAGTTCCACTTTATTTGTTTCAAATTATCTTCATTCTCTTCTATCTCAAGTACAACATTTTTCTTCGTGTATTTTATCACGTACACTCCTCTATTTTAAATTCAGTGTCTAAAATAATATATCAACTTATTTTTTTGTTGTAAATTTGTGCCTTTATATTTATATAAATTTGAACTGCTTCATAGACTATTCCTTAAGTAAGGCATTGAAGAGACACTCATCTCATATGTGGATGTCTCAGAAGTCGTATACACCTATTAATCCAAATATTTAAACCAAAACTGTCTTTACGTCCGGGCCGGCTAGATCTGAAGGATTGGTTAGCCAAAATTGCCATCGTAGGAACCATTTATACTTTTAATTTATTTTTAATTGATATTTATTATAGTGACCTATGTAGGTTCTGACATGCGATTTCGTTTTCAAACTTATCAATAATACCCAAAAACGTATTTTTATTTGTTGCTAATAGATAAATATATAGAATTATAATATATTTAAAATAAAACTCCGAGATGGAGCTGAACGAAGCCTTAGGGAAAATGGAAAGTATACTGTTGTCAAAGTACAACATGAAAATAAATAAAGATAAAACAAAATGTATGGTCGTTGGAAGGGAGGAAGCGACTGCGAACATTGCCATAAATGGAGTGAGCATCAAACAAGTAAGAGAATTCGTGTACTTGGGCAGCAGAATAAACCAGGACGGACGCTCCAAATCAGAAATTGTGAGCAGAATAAACCAGGCACGAATTGCCTTTAACAAAAAATCCAAAATATTAGAATCCCCTAATATTGATCTAAGCGTGAGGAAGAATCTCACTAAAGCCTTTGTGTGGAGCATTTTGTTATATGGGTGCGAGACGTGGACCATCAGCAAGAGGGAAAGCGGACGGTTAGCGGCATTTGAAATGTGGTGCTATAGACACATGCTGAAGATTCATTGGTCGGAACACGTCGAAAACGAAGAAGTGTTAACCAGGGTTGGCGAAAAAAGGCAACTCCTCAAAAGAATCTGCCAACAACGAGCTAATTGGATTGGCCACAACATCAGGCACCCAGGACTGCTCATCGCAATCGCAGAGGGCAGGACCGAAGGCACAAATGGCAGAGGTCGACCGAGAGACGCCTATATGGACCAACTGAAGAGGGACATGAGCTGTGGCTCATATATGGTGTTGAAGAGACTAGCTGAGAATAGGGAGGAGTGGAGAAATAAGTCAAAACTCGTTGCAGACCAATCCAATGGATTGTAAGTCATTATATATATTTATATATATATATATTGTATATAAAATAAAACACTTTATTACTTTCACTATGAATAATATCCGACTCAGAGACCATTCGGACAGACACCCATCATCAGTGAGTTTTCATTACAAACTTAAAACAAGGAAGAATAGTTTTTCAGATGTTTACAAATATTATAAGATAATAGGTAAAGTGTGTCTGGGATCTATGGAGTAAGGTGGGTGTAGCATATTATTGAGATCAGGTAAGGGTGTATTGGTAAAAAGGCGGGTACTGGGAGAATATAGGGGGATGGAGGGATTTGGAAGTTAATTATACCGTTGGAACTGATTTTCTTGTATTTTAATTTCTAAAAATTCTAAAAGATTAATTTTCCATCCTTTTGGATACATAAATACTTTTTTGTAAAAAGATATCTGGGTTTTGTTATAAACTCAAATACAACCTTATACACCTTTCACAGTAAGCTTAAAGCTTGTGTCATATAAGGGGAGTTTTTCCACGACTTTACCATAGGCTAAACGCTTTAGTCGAGTATAAATAAACACCTCGTATAGAACGGTTGTTTTCATGTAAAGTGTTAATTGAATTTAATAGTTCCTACTGTTAGTATTCGGTTGCGTCAGAAGTTGGCTCTTAACTTATTATGCACACTACACAGCAGGTAGGTGTGTGGGTGTAACTTTCCCTTATAAATTAATTACAATATTGAATTCATGAAACAACCAACTATTAATTGATTCGACACCCAACTGAGATCCCTTCTCACACCTGTATTGTTAGACAAACCTTCCTTTGACTGGAGGATGTTATTTGTAATACTTGTTATAAAGATAATAATTATGTAACACTAACTTTTTAATATGCTCCATAGTCCATCCACACGAGCTCCCTAAGTCTTGTTTTACGCCTTTGGCATCTCATGGTTTGCCTTTTCGTTTTTGTGCGCTTGGTATGTGACTATTCTTGCTCAACATTCATCTTTTTTTACATTTTCGTTCACTATATAATATGTAGCTTGTTTTTAGAATGAATTACCTCTGTTGATCAAACTTGCTCCCACTATTTCCATATTCAAAAGTTGACTGAAACACCATTGTCTCTCTCAAAATAATCCATCTTAAGCATATTAACCCCCTTTTCTTCTCTTTTCTTCATACATGTATGTATTTTTATCATATTATACATCGTTGTTGCTAGTTTTTGTGCACATGGAGTTTTGCAAAAAAAAATACCGATAAAATACCTACTTAAGTAAATAGTATGATAAAAGGGCCAATTCTGAATCTTGATGAACTAACTAAACTAACTAATAATAGTTGACTAATATTAGTCATTATAGTACAAATTCGTATTCAGTATTAGTTACGAACTATAAACAACTATAAACTAGATTACCACCAAGGGCAAACGGTAAAATCTATGGGACAAACAAATATTAGTCGGTGATACCGCAATAAAAAATGTTTTTCACGTTCCGATTTACACTTCTGGCAACAATTTAATAGTTGTCGCGCGTGAAAATTGTGAAATGTCAGATTTGCCGGTATATTTTGACGTTCGCATTTGCGTCGGTGGTGGTATAATTTTACAATTTATAGATGCCAAGAGTTGCGAGGACCCTAAAAATATTAATTTTTTACTTTTAATTGAAAAAACAACTTTTAACTTCCAAAATATAGCAATATTCTGCGGCAAAATGACAGCAACTAATATTATTCGCCCATTAAAAGTCGCGAATAAAATTCTGCCAAATACAACTAATTGTAGTTGTCAGATGTCAACTAAAATTTCGTTCTGAATACAAAATCAATAGATTTTCGAAACTTATAATTGTACTCTCTGAATAGAGGAAGTTGGTTTCTGTCCTATGTTCCCGGAGGAGTGTTGAAAGGTGAGATGATGATGATGATACTTAGGGTATAGGTTTATGGTTGTGAATGCTTACATTAATATTTTTTTTCTTTATATTTATATAGGTATTCTTGTTTTATATTATATATTCCATTTTCTGTTTATCTTTTGATCTAAACTCACTTTATAGTAAAACATAGTTTACCATTGTAGTAGGTTTACTGGAAGACATTGCCTCAAGGCAATATGTACGCCTTTTGTAAAATTTATATTTGACAATAAAGTGTTTATTATTATTATACTTTTTAAAAATCATTTTATGCGAAATAAATGGCAAGAGTTGCTTTGAAAATTTATGACATAAAATGAAAATTATGTTCCCTTGGTTAAAAGTGTCATGATCTGATAAAAAGGTACAAGGTGAATATTTCAGTAATAAAGGGTGGATAATTAAATGACACGGCATTTTTACATCGGGTCACCTTTCACAAAAATGTAAATCACAAAATGTAGTGAAAAAAAATTAAATACATTTTGCAGCTTTTAATTTTTTTAATTTTTTCACAGTAGCGCTTATGATGGCTTTTTATTTAAACTCTGGCAACGCTTGGTGGATGTTAGTCACTTTGATTTTCTGAAAAAGTTTTATAATTAAAAAAATAGAAAAATATGAAGAATGTTTTCAGTAATTAACTTGTTCATAAATTATTTAAACATATAATTCTATATTCCAGAAATATCATCAAAGGGTTAAAAGGCATAGAAGACAAATTACATAAAATATTTGTTCTGCAAAAGAGAGCAATTAGAGCTTTTCTCTGCATAAAATATAGGGAATCTTGCAGAACTTAATTAAGAGAGTAAGGAATCCTAGCCATGCCATCACTTAATATCTATGAATACACAGAAACATTTGAATAGCACACCACTCAATGAAGATTTTCATAATTACAATACAAGATCAAAACATAAAATTAGACCAAAAGAACACAGGCTATCTAAGTTGAGTCGTAACTTTCTATGTTTTAGTGTAAAACTTTACAACAAACTTTCAGATACAATCAAATGTGATGATGCGTTGTTGGTTTTCCGGAGAATAGTGAAATCAAAATTCGTCCATTCATCCTTTCTTACCATTTGTATAAATTCACTCTCTAAATTTGTATACATACACCTAAAAACACATTGTTTACTTTTATAATAATTTTGTAACTTATTACTCGTATCATATAAATACATCACACTCTTAATTATAGTTCAACTAGAGGAGGCAACCTCTATAAAAATGCACATCTCTGATAAGGGTTTTCTGTGGTTTCCCCGTTATCGTACAAAGGCAAATGCTGGAGATGTTTGATATAAGACCGTCCACAGCGGCTCATAATTATTATAATATGGTTGACGATACATGATAATAACACATCTTTTTAATTTTAATTTTTACCTTTGTTTTCTGTTTGTCACATACTTAACTTGTAATGAAACTTCACTTTACTTTTGCCTGACGATGAGAGCGGAAGCTCTTGAAAGCCGGCTCGCAAAAATAAATAAAGTCAATAGTGGAATAACTACATATTGTATTTCATTTTAAAATTACTAATCGATAAATCATCTACACAATTAAAAAAATACTAAATGAATAGAAATGTTTTATCGTTTTTGAGTATTATTATTGTTCTTTTTGTGTAATTAATTAAATATTTGTCAATTATTTATTTATTTATTTTATTCTTCTAGCACATCATTATACACAAAACAAAATCAACAAAGCAGTTTACATAAAAAATAATGTGGTGATATGCAGTGGCGAGATTATCACTTTATAGTGATTTCTTCCATCTAACCACGTCATATTAACACTAAATTAGGGGTATAAAAGCAAAATCACTAACGTCCAACAAACCCAAATTGGACATTAGTGTTTTTGCTTTTAACCCCCTCAAAATATAGTAGTTATATTTTTTTAATTAACAATAATATTTGGTAAATAATTATTAATGTATTTCCATGATACTTGGCCAAAAAGAACACTTGTATTCCATCTTCAAGGGTTCCTCTTTCACAATACACCGTTCTTATAACAGCGATATTAGAGCACTGGGAATGTCATGGAAGGAGGAGAAGCGATTGGCGCAGAGTCGCTCTGATTGGAGTAGGCTGATTTCTACCCTGTGCTCTCGAGAGGATCGTTGAGGGCGATGATGATGATTACAAGATTTGTATGAAGAATCGATTCAAAAGAGGTTTGCATTTTATTTATTTGATAAAAGTATAAATAGAGAACAGATATAGAAAGACATATTTACGAATTTAAATATATTTTAAGATTACTAAACTCTTGATTTTTTTATTTTCTTCTCAAGTACTATGTCAGCGTTCGATTATTTATAGAATTTTATTTAAATTACTCATTTTTTATTTACTAGAAATTTTTCAAATATTTTTCGTATTTTGTAAATCCTATTAATGAACGGCTACAGTGTTCGCGTAAAAAGTTTAAAAAAATTTGTCACTTATAATAAAATAAAATACTTTTAATATACTTACATACTTTTATAATAATGTTTGTAAAGTTGAATTCATTAATGAGATCAGATACGCAAGGAGTCATACCAAAATCTGTGCGAAAAAAATAATCTGTATATTAAAATGAATGTATATTATTGCTTATTTCATCATAATAATCATTGGAACTTCAACACGGTGAGGGACTTGGCCTCCTCAAGAAGTCGCCTCCCCCTCTCTCTCAATGAACTCTCGTCGCCAACTGGTTACGCTTAGACCTCGCAGGTCTTTTTTTACACCAACCATCCATCTCAGCTTTGGCCTCCCGATACTTCTTCTGCCACTGGGCTCCGTGAAGTAAATTATTTTCATTGTTTTCGTATCTCTCCCCCTTGAAGTTTATTTTGTAAAATTCGATACCAATTCACATAAAAAACACACATGTTGCTTAAGTTTAGCTTATTTTTTTCTTGTCTTACTCTTAAAAATAATATCGAGTTTATAAAATTCTATATGATGCAAAGAGACATCTATATGAAGATTCTAAGAGTTATATATAATGTGGTTAGATAGAAAAAAATACTAATATAGTGATGATCTTGCCACTGCATACCATCACATTTTTTTAATGTAAATTGCTTTGTTTATTTTGTTATCTAAATGATGATGTCCAAGAAGAATAAAATAAATATATAATTGTAATGTATGGAAGTAAATATATGTGTTGTACATACAAAAGAAACAACACGGCATGCTGTTAAATCAGTTAGGCAATGACTTTGTTAGTCGAAACTAGGCCATTATATTCTTAAAAAGAAGTAAAATTTTAACTCTTTGTCTTTTCCAACACAAATCAAAGATTTATCGTATTGTATGTAAAAGTAATGAAAATAATCAATTATCACTGTATTTATCAATAAAAATAGTCAATTATGTTTACTGATAAAAAAAAAATTACAAAAATTCTTTGGTTGACGGTTTGATCAAAGCCTGAAGGCTTAAAAAGCTGGTCTGAAATATACGCATTGAAGTGGAGAGGGGGTCGCCAGGTAACCTTACTAGGAGGCTCGACTTGTTTAGAAACTTTCATTTGACATTTGTATGACTTGAAATTCTATGAAGTAAATCATTGCAAGCTAAACGAGTTATTCATATTATTTAATTTGTTTACTTACAAAACTCATTCCAGAACTTTCACAAACTTTTGAATGAAACGCAATAACTGTCAAGGTTATAATATTACAGATGTGAGTTATTTTTAGTAAAAAATTAGAAAATATAAATATTTCTTGAAAATTTTAAATGACGTGCAAATTTAATAATTCATATTTTTGCGGTATTTTTGGGCACTTTAATATTGTTATGTTCATTATGTTACACATTGTACTGGATTACAAAAACTGACCTATAATATTATGATTATTTACATAGTAAATATGAAGGTACTGCCTTAGAACAGATAAAAGTCTAGTAAGCCAGAAAATCCCATTTCTTTTTATTGTTTTTCAGAACACATGTAACTAGGCTAAGAAAAAGTTATGTTAAGTTATATTGATTTTTGAACCTACTTGTACCTTGTAGCTAAGATTAATGCATGTAGTTGAAAATAATAAATATATGACCTATGCATTCCACTTTATCTAAACCAGGAATGCACAGACTTAAAGGGAACAGGGGCTG
>OX388321.1:25641227-25692680 GCA_947579605.1 Athripsodes cinereus | reverse complement strand
ACCTAACCTAACCTAACCTAACCTAACCTAACCTAACCTAACCTAACCTAACCTAACCTAACCTAACCTAACCTAACCTAACCTAACCTAACCTAACCTAACCTAACCTAACCTAACCTAACCTAACCTAACCTAACCTAACCTAACCTAACCTAACCTAACCTAACCTAACCTAACCTAACCTAACCTAACCTAACCTAACCTAACCTAACCTAACCTAACCTAACCTAACCTAACCTAACCTAACCTAACCTAACCTAACCTAACCTAACCTAACCTAACCTAACCTAACCTAACCTAACCTAACCTAACCTAACCTAACCTAACCTAACCTAACCTAACCTAACCTAACCTAACCTAACCTAACCTAACCTAACCTAACCTAACCTAACCTAACCTAACCTAACCTAACCTAACCTAACCTAACCTAACCTAACCTAACCTAACCTAACCTAACCTAACCTAACCTAACCTAACCTAACCTAACCTAACCTAACCTAACCTAACCTAACCTAACCTAACCTAACCTAACCTAACCTAACCTAACCTAACCTAACCTAACCTAACCTAACCTAACCTAACCTAACCTAACCTAACCTAACCTAACCTAACCTAACCTAACCTAACCTAACCTAACCTAACCTAACCTAACCTAACCTAACCTAACCTAACCTAACCTAACCTAACCTAACCTAACCTAACCTAACCTAACCTAACCTAACCTAACCTAACCTAACCTAACCTAACCTAACCTAACCTAACCTAACCTAACCTAACCTAACCTAACCTAACCTAACCTAACCTAACCTAACCTAACCTAACCTAACCTAACCTAACCTAACCTAACCTAACCTAACCTAACCTAACCTAACCTAACCTAACCTAACCTAACCTAACCTAACCTAACCTAACCTAACCTAACCTAACCTAACCTAACCTAACCTAACCTAACCTAACCTAACCTAACCTAACCTAACCTAACCTAACCTAACCTAACCTAACCTAACCTAACCTAACCTAACCTAACCTAACCTAACCTAACCTAACCTAACCTAACCTAACCTAACCTAACCTAACCTAACCTAACCTAACCTAACCTAACCTAACCTAACCTAACCTAACCTAACCTAACCTAACCTAACCTAACCTAACCTAACCTAACCTAACCTAACCTAACCTAACCTAACCTAACCTAACCTAACCTAACCTAACCTAACCTAACCTAACCTAACCTAACCTAACCTAACCTAACCTAACCTAACCTAACCTAACCTAACCTAACCTAACCTAACCTAACCTAACCTAACCTAACCTAACCTAACCTAACCTAACCTAACCTAACCTAACCTAACCCAGTCGCGTAGTGTTCGTCGCGGAGTGAAGACGTCTCCCCGGCAAAGAAGCCGGCACCGCTGGAATTAAATTATTTAATAAATCCGCGCGAGTTTATATCAAAAAGGTCGTAAGCGCCATTGTATCGCTGATCGTCGTGGAGAGTGGTTGTGTGGAGCCGGAGATCTCTCTCAGTGTTTGTTTGTTAGTTGTGAACATTTTAATAAACATTTGAGTGCACACAGTGAAGGAGGAAAATTTCCTGAAAATTGTGAAAAACTGAAAACTTCTTGGACACGTAGAAAGTCGGAAAAGCTCGGAAAAATCGAGGAAAAACCCGGAAAATTCTTTTTCAGGGTTTTCAGGATTTTCAGGAGTACGTGCTGGACCGATCGTTGATGTCTAATTGACTCAACGTGTCACAGTGGTTGCATGATTTAAGGAGTAATTGGGAAAAAACCCACTCGTTGAACTCTTTTCATACAAAATTGAAAACACTTTTGTGAATATCACTCTTTTACATAATAGTTCAGAGTTAAGCATTGAAGCGCTCATTTTGTTTGTTCTTTTTGTTTCTGACATCGAAATTGAGTAAGAAATGCAGAGAAAGGACTCCATCTCATCTGAAAATAGGAGAAACCGCCTGTCCAGCTCCGCGCAAAATTTAATGGAAACATCACCGAGCAAGAAATCTAGAGCGGTCGCGGAGATGGTGACGGACTGTGATGGTAATCCTGCTGAAGACAATCGGAGTGGGCAGGAACATGCTGCGAGAGACTTCAATGGGGAAGCAGCCGCTTTGTACAAATCTGCTCTGGAGTTATTGAAGTCATCGGGAAATCTTAGGAGAGATATAAAGGAAGGAATCGAGGATGTCATTAAAAAGTTCAGAAGACTTGTGCAGGACCAGGGCAGCGAGGTCAATCATCGGGTGCGGCGGGTCGCGAGTGTCGAGCGAAAAATAGACAAGGAAGATCAGAACATCATAATCGAGAAAGTAAAGCAGAATACGGAGGATGCTGTCAGAGCGATGGAATCAAGGCTAGAGGAAAAGTTGCAGAAAGTACTGCATGAACGAAATGTCATCGAGAGAAATCCTGTGAGCTCGTATGCTTCTGTGGTGAGGACGGAACCAAGGCATTCACTGGTGGTTGCCTCTATGGACCCCACTAAAAAATCTGAAGATGTGGTGGGAATGGTTAAGAGAAGTCTTAATGTTCAAAGCTTGGGAGTTGGCATAACACAGGTGAAGCCAATATCTGGACAGAGAGTAATTCTCAGCTGTTCAACGCTCCAGGATGGGACAAAGGTTCAGGAAGCATTAAAAAACAACAAAGAACTTCAAATAAGGGTAGCTCAAAGAAGAAACCCTTATGTTATATTCAAGGGACTGGCTAAGGATATAAAAGAGGAAGACTTGAATGAGTCTATTAAAACTCAAAACGATGGAATGCAGATTAAAGAAGTTATTAAAATTAAGTTCCAAAGGAAATGCAGAAACACCCTTATGGCAGATCTGGTGTGTCAGGTTGCTCCAGAGACATGGAATATCTTGATGAAAGCGCAAAAAGTCAATATAGGATTTCAGAGGATTGTTGTCTCCGATTTTGTCCCGACAATGCAGTGCTACAAATGTCTGAGGTTCGGCCACCTGCAAAAAAGCTGCAGTGACGAGGCTAGGTGTAATCTGTGCACTGGTCCGCATATGTATAAGGACTGCCCGAAGAAGATTGAAGAGAATGTGAGGCCCAGATGTGCGAATTGTACAGAAAGAAGGAAGGAGGCGACGGAGCATTACGGTACCAGTAGCGAGTGCTCGGTGAGAAAGATTATGGAAGAGACC
This sequence comes from Athripsodes cinereus, assembly GCA_947579605.1. NCBI lineage: Eukaryota > Metazoa > Arthropoda > Insecta > Trichoptera > Leptoceridae > Athripsodes > Athripsodes cinereus. Next base: position 25,689,505 of record OX388321.1, on the reverse strand, counting down.
ATCAAACGAAGCATTCAATATGGATAAGAAAGATCGTATAGTTGTGATGCAGTGTAATTTGCAGAGAGGAAGAGAGGCCACAGAGGAGTTTATTAGAGTATGTAAGGAAAAGAAGGTAGACATCGGATTAGTACAGGAGCCATATACGGGATCGAGTGGCGTATGTGGACCATATAATGGAGTCAATGTAATACAGGGAAAGGGAACCAAGGAGGAGCCGATTGGAGCAGCTATCGTTATTGTAGGATCTGAAACTATAGTCATAGAAATTGAAGAATTTATCGGAACTAGAATAGCAACTGCAGAAATAAAAACTAAATCTAATCGAAGAATGGTATTCACATCGTTGTACATGGGACCAAAAGATGACATACAGATGACTATGGAAAGCCTAGAAAAACTAGTCGATAGTTTTGAATCAATCACAATTGGAGGAGACCTTAACGCGAAGCACCACTTGTGGGGATCTGACAGAAACGACCACCGCGGCATTAATTTTGCTGAATTTGTAATTGAAAGAGATTTAGTTATACATAATGTCGGTACCACGCCTACGTTTAGGGCAGTTAGATGGGAAAAACTATCCGAAAGTATAATTGATGTGACGTTGAGTACAAGAACTTTGGAAACTAAAATTGTTAATTGGAGAGTAGAAGAAGACTGGCTAATAAACTCGGACCATAATGCGATAATTTTTTGCGTGGAGGAGGAGCCAACTAGGACAAACAGATACTCAACAAGAAAATTCATAACAAAAAATACGGATTGGGAAAAGTTTAGGCGAGTGGCCGAAGAAAAGATTTCGAATAATCACTTACTACAAACGGAGGAAATCAATGAGGCCCAGTGCGATAGGTTAGAGGAGATTGTCGAGATGTATACTGGAGAGATTATCAATACGTGTAAGGAAGTTTGCAGACTGAAAAAAGCGAAAAATGCAACACGGAAGCTACCATGGTGGAACATAGACATTGAAAGTAAAGCAAAGGATGTGAAGCAAGTTAAACGGAAAATGGCAAACTCAAATGGACAAAGGAAAAAGGCCCTCTATGAGCAGTATTCGGTCTTGAAAGCTGAACTGAGGGAAGAGATTGCAGAGGCCAAAACAAGAAGTTGGAAGGAGTTCTGCCAGAGACAGAATAGAGAGTCGGTGTGGGATGGTGTAAACAAAATATTATCGGTGAATCCAACAAGAATGATTCCAAAGATTGTTCGGAAAGAAGGAAAATGGTGCTCTGATATTGATGAAAGCGCAGAGGTAATACTAGAGACATTTTTCCCTGATGACGACCTGGAGTGTGATTCCACTGAGCATGAAGAATTGAGGCGGGGTCTGAATGAGGCATACTCAAGTAATGAAACGGAGATTGAAATAACACCAGAAGAAATCGATATGGCTCTTTGCAATATGAGTCCAGCTAAGGCGCCAGGAGATGATGGATTGACCGCTGACATATGTTTAAATGCCTACAGAGCAAAAGAGGAAGTGCTGAGAAGTATTCTAGGTAGGTGCCTTAGAATAGGGTATTTTCCCAAAATATGGAAAAAAGCGAGGGCAATTATTATCCCAAAACCAGGAAAGGATGACCTATCTGAGGTGCGGTCATTTAGACCTATAGGTCTCCTCTCACAACTGGGGAAGGTATTGGAAAAGATCATATCAAGAAGGCTTATCTGGAGGCTAATGAAGGAACAACAGATATCGGATTACCAGCATGGCTTTTTGCCGCAGCGTTGCGCAGAGGACGCACTGACTAATGCTGTTGAGTTCATTAGGAGCAACAGAGATAAAAAGCGGCTTGTTGCATCTGTATCGCTGGATATCAGAGGAGCTTTCGACAATGCCTGGTGGCCTGCAGTATTAACAAACCTCCGAAGTAAATGCATCACAGCCGAAATGTATAGGCTTGTCGAGAGCTACCTTAAAGATAGAGAAGTAGTTTTGGAACATGCGGGTAAAACATACAGCAAGAAAATAACCAAGGGATGTGTGCAGGGCTCGGTGTTGGGGCCTCTTCTGTGGAACATCCTCATAGATGAGGTGCTTGATGTGGAGCGAAGTGAGTACTTGTATTTGCATGCTTTTGCGGATGACATTTTTATCGTGGTGGCTGGCGACAGTGAAACAATTCTGGAAGAAAGATGCAATGACGTGTTGTCAATTATGCACAGGTGGGGAAAGAAGGTCAAGACGGAATTTGCTCCCGAGAAAACTAATCTCATAATAACTACAAAGAGGAGAAAGGTGAATCCAATAAATATTCGAATGGGTGAGATAAACTTGAAACCGACCAATTCATGCAAAGTGCTGGGTGTAGTGATTGACAAGGATTTGAGCTTCAATGACCATATAGAGACAACATGCAAAAAGACGCTTGGTGTGTACAGGAAGTTGACCCGAGCAACAAGAAGCACGTGGGGTTTATCCCCACAGATTATCAAAGTGCTCTACCAGACAATGATAGTCCCCATTGTGGCATATGCGGCGCCAGTGTGGGTAGAAACACTGAAAAAGAAGAAGAATAAAAACAAAATCCGAGGCATGCAGAGGTTGTTCATGCTACAGATGGGGAAGGCATACAGAACGGTGTCAGGTACTGCGGCGTTGGTTGTGGCTGGCGAGCCGCCCTTGGATATCGTACTGCATGAAAGGGCGGAATGTTACTTTTCAAGGAGACGCGGAACCTTGAGTGAACTGCCGGACGACAGAATTATGATGCAGCCCAGAAGGATAACAGACTTGCCACATCCAGGACTGCGAAAACGAATAACAGTAGAGCCGATGCAGGAGGAAGGTACGCCGAATGGTTACAAAATTTTCACAGATGGTAGCAAGCTTGAGGGGAGGGTTGGCGCTGCATTTGTGGCGTACAAGGAAGGAAAGAGTATATCACAAAAAATGATAAAATTGGCGGACGAATGCTCGGTTTTCCAGGCGGAGCTGGTGGCCATAAAAGCGGCATTGGAATGGATAACTAAACAAGGAAAAAATGATTATCGAATCCATAGCGACAGTATGTCGGGACTTCAGGCCATTTGCGATTCCAACAGTACCAACCCGCTGATTGTGGAGATTCGCGAGATATTCTGGGCGATAAGCGACATGGGGGCGCATTGCACATTCCAGTGGATTAAGGCACATGTGGGCCATGAAGGCAATGAAAAAGCAGATGAACTGGCAAAGAAGGCGACCAGTAAGAAAACCTGCGCAAGCTTCAGTCAGTTCCCCCAGAGCTATACAAAAAGAGTATTAAGAGAAAACACGCAGGAACACTGGGAAGAGGAATATAAAGCAGAAGATGTTGGAAAGCACGTAAAGAACTTCTTCACTACTATTGGAGATGCCAAAAGATTCGAAAAGATAGTGGGAACCAATTTCGAGTTAACGCAGGTGCTGACTGGTCACGGACTATTCAGACAGTACCTGCACAGATTCCACAAGAGAGACAGCCCCTGCTGCACATGTGATGGGATGAGTGTGCAGGACGTGGGGCACTTGTTGTTTGAGTGTCCGGTTGTGGAGCGGGAAAGACATAGATGGAGTGCACAAGTGGGGAAAGCAATAACAAATTATGATGAATTAAGAGACTCTTTCGGGGATGAGGAGAGTATGAAGAGTTTCGGAGATTATGTTATAAAAATGATGAAGAAAACTAGGAGGATCAACATAAAAGAAGACGAGAATATAGAGTGATGTAGGCTATAAGTGTTAAATGGATGAATAATAAGATTAGAAATAAAGACTAAATGTTTGCGTAATTGAATGAAGGATACATTAATATAAGTATAATTGAATTAATGTTTGAAATAAAGATAAATAAATTTGTAATAGGATAAGAAAATTTGTAATAAAATAAGTTAAAGAATGTAACATAAAAGAATTTAAACCTTGACAACAGTGCAAGGTAGAAAAGAAGGAAGAAAAAAAAAAAAAAAAAAAAAAAAAAAAAAAAACCTAACCTAACCTAACCTAACCTAACCTAACCTAACCTAACCTAACCTAACCTAACCTAACCTAACCTAACCTAACCTAACCTAACCTAACCTAACCTAACCTAACCTAACCTAACCTAACCTAACCTAACCTAACCTAACCTAACCTAACCTAACCTAACCTAACCTAACCTAACCTAACCTAACCTAACCTAACCTAACCTAACCTAACCTAACCTAACCTAACCTAACCTAACCTAACCTAACCTAACCTAACCTAACCTAACCTAACCTAACCTAACCTAACCTAACCTAACCTAACCTAACCTAACCTAACCTAACTCCCTCTCTGCACGCTTAATTTCCTGTGTTAAAGGTGCCTCCTGGTAAAATAACCTTCCCCTTTCTTCCGCCAGTAAATTTGCGGGTATGATTCCGGCTATTACTAGAGCTGCGTCAGTAGAGACCGTTTTATAGGCTCTACATACCCTTAGGACCACGGGTCTCTGTCCATTTAGTATAAGGTCTTTTTGATAATTATTCTTTAGTGTGTGTTGCCATACAGGTGCTGCATATAGAATTATTGATTGTGTTGCTAACGCCAACACCCTCCTCTTAATTTGCCCGGGACCACTTGTATTGGGCAGTAGGGTTGTCATAGCTCGTATGGTTTTGTGTGCCTTGTTACATACATGATTCAGGTGTTTGGTAAAGGTTAATCCCTGATCCAGAGTAACACCAAGGTATACTGCTTCTCTTGATAGTTCTTTTCTTTGTCCCTCGAATTCAAAACTTATATCGTTTGTTTTTCTATGTCGATTTAGGATTATTGCAACAGTTTTTTGTGGAGCAACGCTGAGCTTATTTCTTTTCATCCAGTGTCCAATATTGTGATGTGTGGCATTTTTCTTCGCGATTAACTCGTTCTTTGTTACGGCTGTTACGGAGACCGCTAAGTCATCCGCATACCACACGAGCTTTACATCCTCTGGTACTTTTACTTTCATAACATCTACAAACCTAACCTAACCTAATTACTCGCACGAAGAAAATTACATAACTGCTCGTATGGGGTCACAGGAAACCCAAAATAATAGGAATATTTTTTTTTATTTTTTAAATATTATATAGTAAATTAAACTCGTTTATAATAAAGTGCTTTATTAATTCTATTATATTTAAAAGGAATAACATGAACCAAATATCTAAATAAACTTAAAAAAGCTTTATTTAATTAGGTACATAATTATCAAAACTTAAAAATTTCTACTTAGACTGAGATCAAAGTTAACACGAGAGCACACGCGTGCGCGGGCAAACCTTCACATCGACAGTTTTTTCGTTATAAAATAAAATCAACGACATTGTCGAGTTTTTCCTTCTATGATATCCTACCCATCAATAAGCAACATTTATTTAAAGTGAAATCAGCTCTTTAAAATCTTCATACATAAGTATACTTTATGCCAGTTTATTGCTGTTCCGCGGGGATTCTCCCACTACGCGTGTCACGGCGTCACTATGCAAGTACTCATTCATAAAAAAATATCTGACGGTGTACGGTTCTAGAACTATCAGGAAATAAATTAAATAAATTTATAAAAACCAAAGAATTAAATAAATAAATGAATTAATAAAATAATTTTAAATAACTTTATTTTGGTAGGTAAATTTTTCATAGAAATATGAGTTTCTTGTTTGATTGTTGGATCTGTGGATTAAAATATTTTTGTCATAATTATTTATTATTCTTAAGTATCACCAGTTATATAATAAAAATATGTGACTTGAAATTTCGGTGTTTGATTTTGTGATAAGCCCCTAGTTTTCTAATTTTTGGTAAAAACGACTGCAAGACATTTGAGAGATGAAGAGAATTTGAAATTATTAATGACATAACAGATTAATATTATTAATACATTTATTATGACAAATGTGTTGTTATAAAAAGTAATGACTACCTTATTAAAAATAAACATATTAAATGGTTTGGAACCCCTGTAGTTTACGCATATGCGTGTCCGAACGTGTCTGTCGGTCGGGCGTGATCGGCTCCGCTCGTGGATTTTGTATTTTTGTCAGTTGCACTAGAGCATTCAAGATGAGTTGTTGTGCCGCTGGGTTCATAAGCGTTGGTTGATGCTTTTTTCATGTTTTTCAGCAACTATGTGCCTTTATATTTTTTATGATTTTTAATTTTAGTTTACTTTAATTATAAGTATTTGAATGAATTGGCTACGAATATTCTTATTTTTTCAATATTAAATCTCATATTTAAAAATGTGTAGTCACTACACATCACAGGAGCGCGTGTAAGTTTTTTATATCAGTAAAGGGAAGGTTAAGAACCCTTTATTTGCATTGTATTAATTCTTGCTTTTTGTTAATTTTATTAGGCCTTTTGCCCAAAAGTGGTTCTTTTGTTAAGCTGAAAATGAATTTTGAATACTTGAACAAAAGATTCTCAAATAACTTTGTTTCTGTTGCTTCAAGCAATACATCAATAGATTAATCAATGTTACCATATTATGGGCATCATGGGAGTAAGCACCATATAAAGGGAAAACCTATTAGATATGGGCAGCGGTTACTCGTTACAATTTAGAGCCTTATCCCTGTAAAATGAATATATGTAATATCAAACACATCTATGTGTAAAAAATAATCGTTTTCTTCAATTAAAAATGTAATTTGCCTAGTAAAAATATGGTTATAAAACATTTAGTTATTGTAATTATGTACTACACCACATAAATTTATGTGGTGTAGTACATCATTACTATAACTAAATATTTTCAAAATGTTTCGTGAATACGAGTACCACATTGTTAGTGCTAATAAAATCAAACAAAAATGTTTGTTAATGTTTTTGTTTTATTTGGTACCTATAGTGCCAAATGTCACCCTCAGGTGACACCTTCTCCATAAAAAAACTACAAAAAATTATCATTTTTTGTCGAATGTTCATTACTTTGGACTCCATATAGACTCCGTATTCAAAATTTCATAGGAATATTATGATTAGGTAAGGCATGGGAATTGGAGGGTTAAAATTTATATGTTTTGTTGTATGGTAGCTTTATTGTTTTCGAGAATTGTTTTAATTATTATATATTGACACTGCTTGCCCCTCCTACACGAGTGTTGGTACACTTTCTGGAGGGGTTTAAAACATATTATTTTATTTTAAAAAATGTATTAAACATGAACAATATTTTTTTATTTGTGTAAATATGTTATTACTTATGTTTTAATAAATAAAAAAAATAAGTATTGGTTAACAAATATATGCTTCTCTATTAGTGGACCTGCTGCCCTAGACAAACCGCACTTGGCGATCGACTACAATCGAATTTTCGACAACAACCGCAACAATAACGCATTATTACACGGTACATGTAGGTAGATTGTCAAAAAGTTCCTCAGTAGTCGATCGCTAAGTACGGCTTGTCTACGCCCCCTAATCTTTCAGGCTCACTGGTTGTCGCTTTCTGTGACAAAAGTGGGGCTAGTCAATGAAGCTAATTTCTTGGTGTCATACTCGACACCAAGTCAAGTAAATTGCAATGGGACAATCACTTACATATGAAGAGAGTTTCTTTTCTTTATTTTTTCAGGCAAGGCAACTAACACCGATTGAATTATGAGACATGGAGCATGCATGTTAAATACAATCTACACTACCAATTAAGTGAAACTACCAAAACAGTATATTATGCATATTTTTACGAAATCATATATTTTTAAATAGGTATATTTATATAGTTATTACAAAGGTATATTTTTACATAAATATATATTATTTTGGGAAATGGGCTTTGGATCAGGTTGAGTATTTACATATATGTACCTCCTACAGAAGCGAGCACTTAAAACACTCCTCAGCGTGTAACTAGAGACTCTTGTAGTACGGTATTTAAGGAGCAGGAAATAATAATTGTGCCCTGCACTTTTGCTTCCGATTGTTTGTTAAAATCGCACATAAATCTAGAAAAATACACTGGCATGAAATTCAATTGACCACCACTATTATAATATTATGTACAAGAACACAAGAATTGATTCAACCTCCTGGCCACAGATTGGCAAAAGTATCATAGAGTTTTTTTCTGCATGATTGTATAACAGTCTTCCAGTTTATCTCAAATTACTCAAATTCTTTTGTTTCAATAGACAGGTAAAAAAGTTTCGCATAAGCAATGGCTTCTACTCTATCAACGAGATTTTATCCAAAAATTCAACTTAATTATGTTGTTACTTTGTAATATACCAACATCAAATTGTCTATTCTATCCCTGACTATATTCTGTGATAAATATGACTTTGTTCTTATTCTCCTACTGTAGCACCTACTATATATACATTATCACACTTTATTAATACTTTAACATAGTATAAAAGGGACCCTTTACATTCTCGAAGCACTAAACAAAAATAATATAGGTAGGTATGTGTCTATATTATTTTCTTGTTATGTTTTAATTTCTCAAATTTATTATTCTTTTTAAGCTATGTTTATAATCAGTTGCATTCTTTCCGTTGCTTGAAATAGACGTGTCAGTTTAAAATGACTGAAAGGAACATTATTGAATCAGTCAAGGCGGAGTTGGCAAAGCTAACTAACAGCCCAAAAGATGTAAAAATTAGAGCGTCTATCGAGGGAAGCCTCACAGCCCTCGAGGCTTGTTATGGCCGCCAATTAAACAAATTGAAGGAGCATGTTGTTGATTTGCAGCAGAAAATAATAAACATAACGGACGGCCATGTGGGTAAGTTGGAAAGTTATATTGTTAACTATGCCGCACCTGCGTCAAACTATGAAAATAAGTTGAGTGATCGACGCCGGGCGCCCGACACAAAGTTCCCACTCATAATTTCGTCAGTGGACTTATCCGTTACGGCGAAAGAAATTGAGACCCGATTAAGGAAGGAGCTAAAGGTTGGGCCACTGGGGATTGGGATCGCTGGGATGAGAGTTACAAGGTTTAACAAATTAGTGATCACTTGTCCAACAAGAAATGATACAAAGCTTCTATATAGCATCATAAATGAAAAATATAAAGATCAGCTATGTGCTGAAATCCCTAGGAAGAGAAAACCTTGGATGATTTTTAAAGATATTATCGGAGATTACCGTCAGGAAGATTTTGCGAACGATTTACTATCACAAAATCCAGATATTGATAAGACACTGACCGAACAGAGTGATAAAAGTATGAGCATCAAGAGGGTGATTAAATTAAAGAGGGACCCCGCATACGTTCACTACATCGTAGAGGTGAGCACAGAAATGAGGCGCCACCTGGTGACAAAGTGCAGGGTTAACCTTGGCTTTCAAAGGATTGGAGTATTTGACACGGATCCCGTGGTGCAGTGTTTTCGCTGCTTATCATACGGACATGTGTCGACTAAATGTGACAAGATGGATAAGCCACAAGTATGTTATCATTGCTGAGGTAGCCACAAGTATGAAAACTGCGATAAGAAACAGGATGAACCGAAGTGCTCAAATTGTATGCTATACGGAAGAGAAAAAAGAGGGATCGCGCCGGTGGATCATAGCCACAACGCCTTTGATAAGAAGTTATGCTCACAGTACAAGAGAATGTATAACTTGGCGTGCCAAAGGATCGAATACTAGTTTGTTGTTATCTTTGAAAGTGTATTCTAAGGAAGTGGTGAATTGTGAATTATACTCAAGTCCCATGCTGTATTGTTTGATTGTTTTTCAAATTTCTGTTCGTTATAGTTATGTTGGTAAAAATAGTATGATGTTGAATAATACTATTGAGGTGGTGAATTTTAGATTATACTCAAGTTCCACCTTATATTGTTTAATTTTTGCACAAATTTTTGTTCGTTATATTATATATGCTAGAAATGGTATGATGATGTATAATATTATTGAAGTGGTGGATTACGAATTGTACTCAAGTACCACCCTATACTATCTTATTGTTGTACAAATTTTTGTTCGTTATATACATGCTTGCAATAATGTGATGATGTATAATGTTATTGTTATGAAGAGTGAAATTGTTTTCACTAATATTGTCTGGAACATTTTTTGTTATCCTTACCCAGAAAATTATATTTTGTATTGTACTCGTAATAATGAATTTTTCATCCTTATTCATATTAACTTGATTGATATTGTATGTGTGTTTATCGTTTGTGTTGAGCCACAGAAGCTAGACATAGAGATGTATGGTATTATTTTAATTATGAACTTGGTTATGATTTATCAGATAAAAATAAAGATTGTAGAAAATAAGATATTGTTATGGCCGTATGCTATAATGATATGCAACATAATTGTTGCATATTTGTGCATACTATATATTTCTTATGTTTTATTAATAATGATCTTATTTTGTTTTAAATTGTTTTTGCATTGCCTTGCAGTTTTGGATGTTTTTATGGACATAGGTATAAATTATTTTCTAAATACTAGGTATTGAAAACATAGCAGAATATGTGGATAATAATTATAATGTTGAAGAGCATATATGTCTTACATCCAAAGACTGTGACAATGTTTTGTCTAAAAGTATTGATAAACTTGTGATGATGCACCTAAATATTAGAAGCATACAAAAAAATTATGACGAGTTTCTTATACATTTGGATATGCTTGAGTGTAGGCCTGATGTCATCATTTTGACGGAAGCTCATCTGAATATGAATAGTCCTACTTATCCAATTCCCAATTATGAATATTTTTCCACCTCAAAAATTATAAACAGGAATAGTGGAATATCGGTTTATATCAATGAAAGATTATGTGATATTTCGGTTGTGGAAATAGATATACCCTTAATTAATTGCTTACAGATAAAGTTTAGAATATTAAAATGTGAATTTCATGTGATTGCTGTCTATAGGACTCATGGTTCTGATATAAATGTTTTCTTAAATAATATCGGTAGAATAGCGGATGAGCTAAAAGGTAAAAATGTTGTGATAGCGGGTGATATAAATATAAATGTTTCCGATGACTATGATGGAGCTGATAAGGCCGAGTACATCGACCGACTAAGTGATCATAATTTTAAGCTTTGCACAAGAAAATACACTCGTCAAGTTCTGGGACAGACACCATCATGTATTGATCATTTTTGGATAAACGAACCGATAGAAGGACTAGAAAATAATATTACAGCGCTAATATGGAAGAATTCTATTACAGATCATCATACAACGATACTTGTGAAAAAAATATTAGTAAATAGAACAAACTATGAGCGAACATCAATGACTTTAAAGTGTGCAAGGTTGAATATGGAATATTTAAAGGGTTTGTTACTATCTGAAAATTGGTCTCGGTTATATGATTGCGGTGGTGCGGAAGATAGTGCTTTGGCTTTCCATGAGATTCTTGATAAACATATTAAAGATGCAACGTCCCTTGTTGAAGTTAAGAGCAATATTAAATCTAAATATAGGCGTATTAAGCCATGGATTACTCATGGACTTGTTGTTTCTATAAGAAACAAGGAAAAATTATATAGAAGGACTTTGCAATATCCGAACGATGTTGCGACAAGGACAATATTCAGGCAATATAGGAATATGCTGACTAATCTTATTCGACAAGCAAAGAACAAATATTTTGCTAAAAAGGTTGAACTTGCTGGACAAAGTGCAAAGAAAGTATGGGATACAATAAATGAAGCAATAAACAAAAGAAAGAAATTTAGTCCTATTACTGAAATAATTAATGAGGAGCAGATATTAAATGTTTCTAAGGAACCTAAGAAATGTGCAAATGTTTTTAATGATTTTTTTACCTCTGTGGGAGCTGACCTTGCACGTAAGATTAATAATATTGCTCCCAGTGTTATAAATGTTGATGAAGGAGATTCACCAGTTTCAGGACAATATAAGCAGTTTGAGATCGTGAATGAGAGTGAAATCGAAACTATAGTGAAGTCAATGAAGGGTGGAACGTCGCCTGGTTTTGACGGTGTAACTGTTGAGATATTAAAGACTAATCTTGCACAACTAGTGAGGCCACTCACTTACATAATTAATAACAGTTTAAAGGAAGGAGTTTTCCCATCTATCTATAAAATCACACATGTTACTCCGGTATTCAAGTCTGGCGATAGGAAGAACCCAACAAATTATAGACCGATATCACTTACTTCAAGTATTGCTAAAATCTATGAAAGAGTAGTGAAAAAAAGAATACTCAAATATACTGATGATAATGCTATATTTAGTAGAAATCAATATGGGTTTAGAGAAGGAATTGGGACAGAGGATGCTATTGCCAGATTGACATCTGTGGTCTGCAATGCATTGGATAATGGTAAAAAATGTATTGGATTATTCATAGACCTACAAAAGGCTTTTGATAGTATTAGCCATGAGAGATTAATACGTAGACTAAATAAAATTGGGTTCGATGATGCATGTTTAAATTGGTTAAGAAGCTACTTATATAACCGAGAGCAGCATGTCAGGTTGAGAGATGTGTTGAGCGACCATGCTTGTTCCACTTATGGCATACCACAAGGCACAGTCTTGGGGCCTATAATGTTTTTAATATATGTAAATAATCTGTTTGATATAAATATTCGATCTGAAATTGTTTCTTTCGCAGATGATACGGTGATGTTATCTGTGGGTGACACATGGGATGAGGTTGTTGAAGTGGCAAATGTGGAGATGGGTGTTCTAAGATCATGGTTCGACCTAAATTTGTTGACGCTGAATGCTCGAAAGACTGCTGTGCTACCTTTCTCTATAAATGAAAAAAATGTACCTAAAGATTTGGATGTTAGAATCCACCGCTATGATTGTGACATGAAATGTTATGGTGAAGAAACTGAATGTGTTATATTGAAAGTACATAGTTCGGTTAGGTATTTGGGTGTGCTGGTTGATTCGGAATTAAAATGGAGAGATCAATTGTTTATGACTGTAGAGAGATTGAGAAAGATATTTTATGTCTTTTATCGTCTCAGAAGTTTTCTATGTACGAATGTGTTAAAAATGGTTTACTATGCTCTTGCGCAGTCGGTTATGCAGTATGGAATAATAGGATGGGGAGGAATATATTCTACCAGCTTGAAGCCACTTTACATCATACAGCGAAAAATTATTAAGATTATATTGCATAAGCCGAGTGATTACCCATCTGACCAACTGTTTTCTGACTTTGGAGTATTAAGATTGGACACAATATATAGGAGACAAGCTGTACTGCGTATTTGTAAGGAATATATAACTGATCCGATCCACCCGGTGGAGTGCATTAGCACATTGCCTCGTTTAGGTGGTCTTATAAAAATACCAAAAAAAAACACAACGTTTGCGCAAAACCACTACTCCTACCTAGGAGTGAAGTGGTATAATGCTTTGCCGGTGGATTGCAAGGATCTAGCAAATATTGGTATAGCTAAGTTTAAGTTAGCTTTAAAAAAGTTAATGAAGTAAATTTTTCTTCTCTTTGGGTATAGATTATTGATGATTGAAAGTGTACCTTATTGTTATTTAATTTGTACTAACATGTTTATTTTTGTACGATGTGTTTTTTTTCTCTTTTCAAGTTTATGGAAAGTTTCAGGATTTATTCTGGTAATGTTTTTGAAATTGTTTTCTTTTTATTTACTTTTGTATTGTTTTGTTATATTGTAACAATGTAGCTCACTTCAAAACACGAGATTTTCTCTTTTTGAAGTTGAGTCATTGAAAAATAATGTTTTATTTATATGAATTTGTTTAACTATGTAAATATGTTATAAAAAAAATTATAAATAAATAAAAAAAAAAAAAAAAAAAAAAACTCCCTTCATATTGTTTTATGTACAATATCTGCTAACTGACATGGTACTAGAGGGACTCTGTTCGTCTTATTAGTACTGAAAAAAAGTGACAAGTTTTTTTGTGGCATATTCTTTGGAATGATGAACCCAAGCGTCCTGTAATGGACCTACAGGAGATGTTGAAAAATAAATAAATAATATATTATCATAGTTTTGACGTCGATCTGGAGGCAAAGTGAGAGTTATTGGATTCAAAAGTGATTTTTATAATTTTAAAAACATTTGAAACCTTTTTAGCGCTGTGCCTAAAAAATTTTTTTTTTTTTTGTTATCTTAGTTAATTTATGTTAGGTAGACGTAGAATAAGTGCAATGCGGTGCAAGTAAAGAGCAGACTGATATATTTTTATATACGAGTATATATGTATGTATGTACATACTAGCAGGCAAGCAGGTACTCCCCGCGGTGTTTTCTGTTCTGCTCTCCACTCTGCACTCTTACAGTCTCCGCTGATGTATGACTGTATGAGGCCGCGCACGCGTGTCGCTCTCCCTTGCTGCCCCGACCCCGACTAGGTACCAGTCACTTGTGTTCCCGTTGAAGGTTCGGTTGTGTTTGTACCCGCCGCCGGCACCTCTACCTCCGAGAGCCGCATCCCACCTCACGTGTATCGCTTCACTGATTGACGTTGCAATATTAATCAAACGTTATAGATAACAGATATCTGCATATATTTATTAACAATGTATCAAAGAACGTTGTGTTTTTATTTCTTTATAAATATTTAAAAAGCCGTTGAAATATGTATTTTTGAATTGGTGAAAAAGTTTAATTTCTTATGAAATTATAAAATATATTAAAGTTATTTCGGTTCATAGTGTAAAAATATTCCCTGTAAGAAAATTAATTTATATTTAGAAGTGTTGAGAATGTGAATATCTACATATGTAACTATGTAGGTACCTACTTACATAATAGGTAGGTATATAATTATTCCTAATACGCGGTGTATTTTCATTAGGTTCTTGACAAGCTGACCAAGTGAAGACGTGAGTGTTTCAATAATATTATTAATATTACCTATACCTATATGTATGTAATAAATAGTGATCCTTGTATTATAATATATAACTATGTATGTATCTACCTACATGTGTGTGTATACCTTCATTATAGGTATGTAGAATAATATACATGCAGATACCTATATTATCATGATTGTGTGTTTATTGTGTTTTGTATAGTGCGTTACGTGAAATAAGTGTACATTGGCTGAGAGAGTTAGTTCAGTAAGTAGGTACAGTGTCTAGGTGGAAGTTCAAGTGCACAGAACAGTTACAGGAACACCGGGACCACGAGGCGAGGGTAAAGGAGCAGATGGGGTGATGAAGCCGGAGGTGCTTCCTGTGGCGAGCATCGCTCTGGCCTTGCTCTGTTGTACAGCAGGTACCTACATACATTATATACATTACATAACATATCTACATACATACGTTAGATACTTTAGATAAATTCCAATAGGTATACTCCTACTGAATCAATTACCGACGGCCGCGACACTAATTGCACATCTCTTCTATGTATTTGTATTACCTACTACAAAGTTAGTTTATATGTTATTTAGTTAAAGTACCTACACACCTACTTTACAAATGTCATATTATCTATGTCTTTAATTATTAAAATATAAATTAGGTAGTAATGTGTATTCATAAGGTAATATTACAAAGAAGATAAATATTTAAACAAATTTCCATTGCAAACTTCCTTCGGAGATTTGCAAATGAATCTGGAATTATGTAAATAGAATAAAATACATTCAAACATCAATGAGTTGTGCAGACATTATTGGGTTAGTTGGAAGAAGTCGCGTATCTGAGATAAACTCACTCTCGATTATATTTAATAATAATATATTTGTGTATTAAAAATTTACAGCAAAGAATATAATTAATTATGTCTTATAAAACTCTAATGCCTTAAATTTTCTCTCCTCCAGCCTATTTGATCGATTTTCAGCTATCGAAGAACAAAAGTTAATTAACTATCAATAGATATTCGTGAAACTTACAAAGCTACATAAATATATCAATTTTTATTATTATTCAGGCATCCCACCCAATATTGGGAGATTTTGCTAGATGCATCAATATGCTCAACACAAAAATAAGTGAGAGACTTTTTATAAAATGTTTCCAGTTTTTATGATCATTTCTCAAGTTTTCTTCATTGCAAGGGTTTTTTATGGTAGGTAAATTAGTACTATGAAATTATTACTATACTTAGGGACATTATTATTTTTTTATTATTCTTTAGGCATTGCACCAAATATTGAGTGATTTTGCCGTACATGAGAAACAATAAAATTATAAAATTGTTTTGCAAAATAATATGATACCGCAATTCTGTATCAAAACGAGGATAAAACCAACGAATGTTTGTAGTGGCTTCTTCTATCTGCAATCTATTTTTATTGTAGATATATTATGGAATGTGTGTTTGTGTGTGTGAGCGTGTGTTGTGTCATATTATTGAATGATTTAACAGAAAAAGGGAAAATAACTTTCGTACCTACATATTTAAATTAAAGAATGTTAAAGCGCTGAGACATAGTAAGGTTAAAAACTGATTCAATCTGCCTTGGTACGCCTGTTAGGTACATCACATAATCTTTTATGCTTTTCAATGAGACCAAATTCATTTTATTTTTTTATTTATTTTATTTTGATCTTCAGGGTGAAAATATTTTTTTTTTATATCTCAGGTAAAGCCGGGCTTAATGAAAGACACGCTACTGGTGTATAAATTATATTTCATAGGAACTGACATTCCTGTAACTTTCATGGGTGAGGGAGGGTGCAACCCTTAATGTGATGATGTAGGTATATAATAATTATTTTTGTGGAAACAACGTACCTACTTATAATATTTTATATAGATACCTACATGATTCGTGTATAACTAAAAATCTAATTTAGCTGTGCTTGTAGTTTTAATAAGAGATTGATAACCAATTAATACTTGATTCCAAACTAAAATTCCCCAGTCTAATTTATATAATAGTGTAGGTACATGAATATAAATGTGAACATTGAGATAATACTTAAGGTAGGTATTATTTGTAGGAATGTTATATTATTATGTTCACAATAATACCTACATAAGTATCTTGGGTTAGTTGGAAGAGATCGCGCCTTTGCGATAAACTCGCCCTCTGTATATTGATTGTATTTAATTTGAATGTATACCTTTTATGTAATTGTTTTTAATCAATGTACAGTAAAGAATGAATAAATAAATAAGTATTATGTGCTGACACAAAACTAATTCTGTATTGAGATTTTAAAAATAATGTTTTATACATAGATTTGTAAGCTATTTGGTTTGATATTATTGAAAACAAAAATAAATAAATTGACTATCGTCAACATATTTTAATCATTTTATGCACTAACATAATTATACACATTCATTATTCATATATATCAAAAGTTCAATTTTATATTGTTTACTTACTTATGCAGCTATTCCTGTCAACTGTTGAACATAAATCTTCTCCATATGTCTCTAGGTATCTCTGTCTTGAGTTTCTGCAACCAGTCACTAGCGATTCATGTGATGTCGTCTGAGGTCTTATGGGAGGTCTTGCTCTACTCTTTTTATCTCCACGAAGTCTCCACTCCGCTACCCTTTATGTCCATCTTTGAGTCTAACAATATGCCCTTCCCATGACCACTTTAATCTTGCCACTCTTTCTGCGCCATAAGTCAAAATTGTCAGCACACATTAGTCGTACATTTTCTGATTTGCATACATAGGTCAATATCTAATGAATGTTGTTAGTGAAGAATTTCTTGAGATTTCCGTTGGCTGTCCATCCAAGACCAATTCTTCTCTGTAGCTCAGTAGTCTGATTATCTCGAGACAGTATTACTGTATAACCGATATATTTGTACTCATTATAATTATTATTATTTCGGATAAATGGAAGTTCCCTGACTTCTGCGGTATCCGGGTGGACGGTTAGTCTCCTTAAATCATTATAATATCTTACTCATTATAACGTTGCCAATGTCGATCGTACCACCAAGGACCATATTCGTCATCACCTTTGTTTTGGTTGCATTGATAAGAAGCCCAACTTTTTTTTTGTTTCTTACATCAGCTCTCTGAACATTAGATCACGCCTTTGCGATAAACTTACCCTTTGTATTTTGATTGTATTTAATTTGAATGTATACCTTTTATCTAATTGCTTATAATCACTTTACAGTAAAGAATTAAAAAAAAAAATTCTCGTGTCTCATGCAGATACTCGATGTCATCTGCACATCTTAGATTGTTCAGCTTAATCCTATCCACTTAAATACCCTTTTCTTCCCAGTTTAAGTTGTTGACTGCGTATTCCAGAATTGCAGCGGACAACTTTGGAGATATTGTATCTCTCTGCCTTGCGCCTCTCTCAACAGGGAAGAATTTAGAATCTACTTTTATGGAGATTTACACTGGCTGTTGTATTCTCAAATATAAAATTCAGATGTTTTGTGTACCTGTGATCTATTCGGTACTGGTGCAGAGCTGCTAACACTGCGTCTTTATTTATAAATATCGAAGGCCTTGTTGAAAACGACAACACTATAGGACAGTTATAATTAACTGTATTGAAATTAATAGATAGGATAAAATATAAAAAAACACTATTCTACTTCCATTTTACTTCATTCAAATGTCAGAACGTTTCCAATAATGAGCTCAGTATTGCATTGTCATTGATAATGAACAGGGGCCCTATTCTTCAATCTCGATTGATAAATGTCGCCTACGAGATATGTCGATTGAAAAACTCGCACAAATTGTCGAATGGCAGTCTACAATCTTATTCTTGACGCCATTCGAGATTTAAACGGTCGATATTCGAGAAGCTATCGGTAACGTCGCACTTTTATATTTATACACATGGTTGGTAAAAGTTCAGTGTGTTCTCTAGCCTATTTTTTATTATTCGCAAGAATAATATTTGTACAGATGAAATAAAAGACTTACTTACTTAAATAGAAACAAAAGTCTACAGTTTCCAACATCAGTTTGTCTCCTTTTTTGTGTAGGAGTATTATTTGCACACCATTCCAGGTATTTTGGTGTGATACCATCTGCCAAGCACATATTTTAAAGTATCTTCAATTTTGCTTGGAGAGTTTTACATTCTTGTCTTATACTATCTATAATAACACCATCTTCCCCTGGTGCCTTGTTTTTCTTCATATTTTTAAAGCAAATTCAATTTCTTTAACCCCTAAGTTCTCCTACTAACTTAGTCAGTTATCTTATCCTAGGCGCCCCTCAGGCACGTATAGTAAAACTAATAAAATATAAGATTTTTAATAAGTTGTCGCTTATATTTATTTTTAAATGTTATATTAATTGCATCATGTCTACATAAATTAAAATAATATGCATAGAAAACGCACACAGATTGAGTTAGTCCCAAACGAAGATGAATCTTTTATTACCGGTACTAACACGACGATACACATAAATACAATGCACTTAACACATATACATGTAACACTAAGACCCAGGACAATTTGAAAAAGGTCATTATTCGTTTTACCTTGGCCAATAATCGAACCTGGGACCTCGTGACTCAAAGGCGAGAGCATTACCTTCGCGCCAAACTAGCCGCCCTATGTTCAACTTATTAAAGTTTGTTTTATGTTTTAACTTTATTTTAATGCATTATAATTGCAGAAGGCATTGCCTCAAATTCATTTTAGATTCCAAATATATTTTGGACAGTTTAGATATTTTTTGTACAAATATTGTCGTAAATATACCTATAGCTTTAAATTATAATATAATATATCTTATTGCTACATAAACATAGTTTATTTGTTAAAAAGAAAATGTGTTCAGTATTTATCTCACTATTTTCCACCATAAAATCTATTCTACAATTCTCTGGGATCGCATTGGCCGAAGACTGTGCCCAGTAGACTATGGTGTCCTTTTAGTAATAATAATAACATTCGTACAATGTAAATACCTACTCATTTATAGATGTACACCATTAAATTTCAAAAAGAGAACAAAAATTAAGTAAACACTCACGTACGTATTTATTATATACAAAAATAAAATACAAATAAAATAAACTTTATTGTACAGTAAAATATGTCATAATTGACGGGTGTATTGCCTTGAGGCAATATCATATAACCAACCAATAATATATTACTACGTAAAATATAAATGTAGGTACAGTGGATACTTACGTAGCATACATCTGAAATGTTTTTTTTGTTGTAATAGATGTGACAAAGTAAATAAGAATGATGATTTTTGGAGGAATTCGAGCAATGTTGGATAATATGCCTCTTATTTTCACAAAAACCTTCTTTTGTTACGAGGATACTTCACTCATGTACTAGAAGTAATATTTATTTTTACAGATTGCTTGTATTATTGTTTCATGGCGTCGCTGAATATGGTTCTTCGTTGATTCTTCGGCTATATCTTCTAAATGAACTCTTCTCGGGATCTCAAAAAGTTCAACGGTTACTCTTTCATAAATATAATATTCTGTATCAGAACACTCCATTTTGACAATCTCATTAATTTCATTGTCATTTAAATTTTATTTTCCATCCTTAAGTTGATCAAAACACATGTGTGAACTACACAAGTATCAATTTAATACTAATTGTAACCAAGCGCCGCAGAGGCACCATGGGAAATGTGACTGACTTTTTTCTTTGATCTTTTTTTATTTATCACTGTCATTATTTTTTTTAATGTTTTATATAAAACGTGAATTAGAATAGGTATGTAACTAGAGGAGTACTCAAAAGAAGAATAAAATTAACGTACAATAAAATGCTGAAATCGACCGATAAAGTACGCCAGGTGCCTCAAAGGCACCAAGGATAAATTAGGGGTTAATTGTGATTTCCAGGAAATCTTTCAAACTCTGATTATCAACAACTGTGCGAATATTTATTTCCTTAGGACATTGTATTAATTTTGCTATTGGAATATAAATCTTTGTTGAATTCTTTCACGATGCCCAGTGTTTGGTCGGAGTCTGATGTTATGTTCTCTCGTTTGTCCGACTGTCTCTATATATTAGCCTTTCCTCTGGTCATTCTTCTCCTAAGAACCTTTTTAATTTTTAACCAAGTTTAATTTTAATTTTATTTTAATCTCTCAACAGTTTTATTTTAACCAAAAACAGTCATATTTAAAGGATTTGAACCTGTAATATTTCACTTTGTAGAAGTCCAGCTAACACTGAGCTCAACTTCTACTGCTGAACTTGTTGAACCCAATACGGAAAATAACATTACAATTTATTAGTATGTTTTATTTTATTATTATTGTTATTTTGTACCATACAACTACTTTTTTCATTTTACATCTTTCCATTTATTTTTAAAGATTTGTACCGACATTCATTCATATAACGTTTTATATTGACTGTTATTTTATTTGTTATATTTTTAATATGTGTGTGTGTTTTATTTTTATAATTTGAAATGATGCAGTATGTTTTATTTTTGTTTTGAATTGTAATTTGATACGATGGTGGTGTTGTGCAATTACTTGTTGTTACTGTGTATTAAAGGCGTAGGCACTATGTATTATTATTATTAATAAATAAATAAATATGTAAAGGGGACACGCCATGTGTAAGTGATAAATAAATGATATTAAGTACATATAAATATATGATGTTTGTGTGATGATAGGTGACACGCCGCCGAATGGAGTGGCAGGAAACAGCGCTTCCAGACGATTTCTCACGGAGTTTCTACAGGAGCCTCCAGCATTTGGTGACTCCCCGCAGTTTGATCTCTCAGTGCCATCCAATCTTACAGGCCTCGTGGGCCAACCCGTCAAGCTTCTGTGTCGAGTGAGAGCCCTCGGTAACAGGACGGTGAGTTTTCATGTGCATATTATTATTTATCTACCTATACATATGCCAACAAACATACTGTTACATACTTATCTATCTCATTATAAAAATTCACACTGAGATTAAAACAGCTTTCGGTCAAACAAATCTAAGCGGAAAGACAGCAAAATGGAAGAGAAAAACCAACAAAAATAAATAACAGAATCAAGTTAGTGGTCCCTGATCACTCTTAAACGAGATGATGGCCTTTGAAAGTAGAATAGAATAGATGTTAGTAGTCTTTATTCTGGCAATGAAAGCATCGTGCGTAATATTGGAAATATTGACATGTAGGTAGGTACTAATAATTGTAAATGCATCAAATAGTTTTTAATGGTCTTCTCAATAGAAGGATTTCGGATGATATATGATTGTAATGCTAACCGGTGGATCAAAAAATAAAATGATGCATGCGAAAACTTTTATATTATTATTTAGTACTTCCACATTCATTTGACAAAATTGCCAACCGAATGTATGGAAATCCAATATTTTTAGTCAAACATTTTTCATTGTATTGAATTTATTTCAAAATGGATGTAACGATAAGTAAAACAATTCTGAATCTAAATAATTAGGGCCTGTTTTCATAATGCAACATTGTGCTTGCTTATGACAAAAAATCCTGAATTATGTGAATGAAAATTGCATATTTTTGACATTTTGGGCTATTTTCATAATGGAGGATATTATGAGACCATAGAAATCCATACTGTAGATGCGAATAGTATTATGTAAAAAATCCATAAACAATGTTAATTGTTTTTTTTTTAAATAAATACATAAGTACCTCGGTACTAGCCACGAGAACCTACATATTTATTTTCGCCTAATATTTTTCATTATCTTTTTTTTATTTCATAACAAATCTTTTCAATATTTATGTAGGTACTACAAACTAAAAATACTAATTCGAATGTGGCAATGACATAACATTTAGGTCCACAATCACTCGCAAATGAGTAGATGGTCTTGAGAAGAATAGAATAGAATAAAGTTTAGGTACCAACAATTTATTTCTCAAAATGAGATACTTACCCGCTTTTTTCTTATTTAAGTACGGGATGTCAAACTTGTAGCAATTTTCAATTTAGGTACCTACCTATAATTTTTTACATAAATGGGGACACGTGAGGTGTCAAACTTCAAGATTTTTCATTGGGAAGAGGTTATTTGCACTTTTTTCGATGTAGGTTCCTACCTATTATTTTTTACATAAATGTGGGCATGTGGAGTGTCAAACATTATGATTTTCCATTGGGAAGAGGTTTTGTAGCACTTTTATCGATGTAGATACCTACCTATTATTTTTTTCATAAATGTGGGTATGTGAGATGTCAAACTTAAAGCTTTTTCATTGGGAGGAGATTTTTAACACTTTTTCCGTGATGGTTTTTTAAAATTAAATATGGGGATGTGGGGTGTCTAACTTCAATATTTTTCATTGGGAAGAGGTTTTCAGCACTCTTTTCGATGTAGGTAGGTACCTTTGTACTTTCTTTTGTTTTAATTAAATATCGGGATGTGAGGTGTCAAACTTTAAGATTTTTCATTGGGAAGATGTTTGTAACACTTTATTCATGAAGGTACCTACCAATTTCTTCAATTAAATATGGGCATGTAGGGAGTCAAACATTAAGTATTCTCGTTGGATAATGCTTTTTACTACTTTTTTCCATGTAAGCGCATACTCCATTTTAGTCCAATATGGATATGTCATTTTAACCCATGTATTTGCACGGTTTCTGTTTATTTAAACCCGAGCAATGCCGGGTTACAAAAGCTAGTTTATATTAATTTAACAAAAACCTCGAGCAAGTATCGGTAGTCGACAATAATTATTTATTACTCGAAAAATCACTTGAGAGTTTAAAATTTACTTCACATAGCTAATATCTCGACGGTGTATCAATATTCGTTGTCGTGGAGGTGAAGTGATCCAACCCACACTTTTTTGAAAAATGAGTTAAGTATGAAAAATGAGGTAAGTTCAGGAAACCACGGAAAACATAGTGGTGAAGAGAAACAAGTGATTTGATATTCCTAAAGGGCATTTTTGGAAGATTATGAAGAGATGTTAAGTGTTTTTACATCATTTCAAGTGTGTGTTAGAGCATTTCACTAACGCATATAGGAATAAATAGTTCAATTAAATTATAGAAGTGAAAAGATCCAAGCCGCATAGCGCGTAACTTTCCAACAACTTTCCTACAGGTGGAGCTTTCTCAGCTACAGTGGTGAAATAACCCAAGTGATAAATTCGTGTTTATTTCTAAAATATTTTTTTTTTTTAATAAATTTGTGTTGTTTTTTCTTAATTATTCAATAATCTTATTTTTTATATTTTAATTATTCTTTTGATTTTTTTATAGTTGTTGTGTTGTTAAATTGTTATAATTTTTTAATATTCTTATAGTATTGTCCCAGAACAGATTTCGATCTAGTGGGGCATTATATTCCATTATGATTTTTTTTATGTTATTTAAGAATGTATTTTGGAAATAAATAAATAATATTAGTGGAATATGTGATCAGGAATACTGTGTAAAAATTTTAGGAAAATCTATGCAAAAATAACTTAGTTATAGTCAGATTGGTATTGGCAGGTGCGACAACATAACTTCATCACCCCTTTTCTCGAAATATCTGTCTTGTGGGTTACATCACTTCACATCCACGGCAACGAATTATCATAGTATCCCGGATATAACAAATATGGGTACAATCCAAAGTAACGTAATTCTAAATATTTTTTGTTTGAACTATTTTTAGCATTAGAATATAACCTACTTCGCAAGGGTTCCATTTTATTGAAGTGGATTTCAATGTCCTACGAATCAAACAATCAAACAACTACCCAATATTACGAGTACCTGCTGCACGAAAGTTTATTGAACGTCTGATCACAAAATCAGGATATTTAACTCTCAGTCTCGACATATATGGATTTAACTCAAGAGCATCCTCTTAGCTTTATTTATAATAAATTTCGTATTATCAGCAAATTAAATACATGGTATGAAGTAAACACATAACTTTTTTATAAATACACACTATATTTTATTAATGAGTAGACAATTGTTTCGTCTTTTACCAAGACATTATCAATACTA
Source organism: Athripsodes cinereus (assembly GCA_947579605.1). Lineage (NCBI taxonomy): Eukaryota > Metazoa > Arthropoda > Insecta > Trichoptera > Leptoceridae > Athripsodes > Athripsodes cinereus. The sequence continues at coordinate 25,664,735 of OX388321.1, read as the reverse complement.
AATTTAGAAAGAATACAAATTGATTATGAAGGTACAATAAATAAATTATGCAGTTAACAATTTTAAGTGGGGGGTGAAGAGGGCGGGGACTTAGAGTGGAGTGGGAATATTTTTAGAATGGGTGATGCGTTAGGTACCGTTATGTTATTAACTATATTATTATAACTATTAATGTTTTTATGTATTTACAATGTCTCTCTCAAAATTAATCTTCTATAATTACTATTGCCGTTATGTAGAATCTTAAATGGTTTTCTATTGTTAATGTGATGATTGTTCTCTATGAGGTGGTTGGCGAATTCCGAGTTCCTTACACAATTAAGATGTTCGGTAATCCTTGTTTTTATTCTCCTCGTGGTCATACCAATGTATTTCTTATCGCACTCTTCACAGTTTAGTTGGTAAACCCCACTTTTTTCCCCCTGTTCCGTCATTTGTCTGTTATTAAGTATGTACTTACCAACTTTATGGTCGGTATAATACGAAATTGTAGTATCCTTAGGTACATTTTTTAAGATTTTTTTTGATGCATTTTTAATATATTTAAATCTCCTCCATTTTTTATTTTCTTTTGGCGTTGGGCAGGAATATAAATGTTTATTTATGAACTGTTTTGTTTTTTTAATGTAAGTAAACAAGTTTATCAATTAATGACACATCGTATCCATTATTGTACGCCATCTGTTTAATTATGTCTATTTCCTTTATGTAATCTTCAGGGCTAAGTGGGGTGTTTACAGCACGATGTATCATACATTGAAAGGAAGCAAACTTTTGATTCCAAGGATGGGTTGATGATTCAGGGATGAAACTGTCTGTATGAGTGGGTTTTCTGTAGATGTCGTATTCGATATTATTGTTTTTTATTGATAGAGAAAGATCCAGAAAATTTAATTTGTTGTCCTTGCCAACTTCCAGAGTGAACTTTATCTTCTTATGAACAGAGTTCACATACGTCATAAGAGCATCTAGTTGTCTTACAGTACCGCTCCACATTATTATGATGTCATCGACATATCTCCACCATCGATATATATGTTTAGTTGTATAGTGATAGTGATTCGATTTTAGTATTTGGTTTTCCAAATAGTCCATAAATATGTCGGAAAGAATTGGCGAAAGACATTACATTAAGGGTTGTACCCTCCCTTACCCGTGGATGTTTCAGGAATGGTAGTTCCTATGTCATCCACACTCATCGTGCAAAATCTTTATTTATATGAGAGGCCTCAGAGATTGCCTAAAGGGCTCCCCCCGACAAAACCTCTCCACAGTTAATTACAACCGTTAATGTCCCTAAAGGTTTAACAATATTTCTTAAAACTAAAACAATACAATTCTTACATTCTAATTTACAGTTACGTATTACTACGTACTAAAACTGCTAAAACTATTACAATTTTGTTCAGGTTTATTACAAGCACCAGACAGACAATACATGTACGAGTATCTCGATACGATGACATCTGCATGCAACGCAGTCTCAATACAGCACCTGAAACACTTATATTACAAAATTGAAACGGTTACAAGAGCAAATATTAAAATATATAAATATCATCAAATTGAAAGGAGTTATGTCAGTCTCAGTCGTTGTTGGCTCATTCAATACCTGATGATTGAGCACCTCTACCACATGGACACCAAGGTTCATCAGCAAGATTGAGCTCGAACAGCTTAGCCTTTAGATCACCATGACCCGTAACCAGCTGCGATGAGAAATGGTCCAACATGATAAATCTACGTTTCATTCGCATTCTGACATCGGGGAAAAAGCAGTAGACAAGTCTACCACTAGTTCCCGAGTCCCAGCGCTCCTGCCACACCTCCATTGTTCTCTCGTGCATTTCGGTCATAGCCCTACTCAAGCCATCTCTGCCCTCCAATGGTCCGAGCATTAGTCCAAAGTATTCAACTGAACCTTCCAGCCTCAATCTGCGCTTTGCTGCAAGTTGACGCACCTCAAGATCGGCAGGCAGTACGCCGGCAATAACCGGCAGACCATCACTTGCCGCTGTTCTATAGGCTCCTGTAACACATAGGAGGGGATATCTTTGCCCTCTAAGGAGACATGAAGCCACAGATCCTACAGAAAGTCTGTGCGACCACACTCGTGCAGCATATGCCACCTGAGGCACGAAAGTTGCATGGTATATAGTCATGAGTGATTTTGGCCGAAAGCCCCAAGTTCCTCTACTTAATCTTCTCAAAGTTGTAAACAACAATTTCGCCTTTTCCGTAACAAACTTTATGTGCTGAGTAAAGGCAAAGCCACGATCAAGCAGAACACCAAGATATTTGAACTCTTCCACAACCTTTACTGATTGATTTCCCATCTTCAACACCGGATTTCGGCTTCTACTAAGGTTTCCCTTCATCAACATTGCCGCTGTCTTTGGCGCTGAGAAAATCAACCTGTTTTGAGATCCCCAATACAGTATCTTACCAATGACATCCGAAAACATCGCTTCAATTTCGCTTCTAGTATTTCCAGCTAAAAGAACTAGTGCATCATCCGCGTATGCTATAATAGTAGCTGAATCAGTTAGAGGCATTGTTAAAAGATCATTAAAAAGAACATTCCATAAGAATGGACCAAGCACTGAGCCCTGCGGACAACCCATTGTGACCTCCCTCGTCACAGTACGTCCTCCATACCCTATGGTTACCTGACGATCTTTAAAGTAGTCCGATATAATCGAGAAGAGGCTCCCAGGGCACTCTCTTTGTTTCAACTTTGAGAGAATCAGCGGCCACCAAGCATTGTCGAAGGCCCCTGATATATCCAAAAATACTCCAAGAACATACTTCTCCTTTCTTTCGTTCTTCCAACTCAAGCTTTCAAGGACCGCATCCTCAGTCGATTTTCCGCAAACAAAACCAAACTGACGAGTGCTTCCAGAAGACAAAGCTGTGGACAATCTGTTTCTCACCAAAATTTCTAGAATTTTCCCAAAACTTGGTAATAAAGTGATTGGTCTATAGGCTCTGATGTCCGAAAGAGATTTATATATTGGCTAAAGACAGTTGCCCATAGCTAGACCGTCGGATTGAGAATAAAAGCGGTTATTAAATACAAAATAGTTTAAATACTCGGGATTCTCGGAATTCGCCAACCACCTCATAGAGAACAATCATCACATTAACAATAGAAAACCATTTAACATTCTACATAACGGCAATAGTAATTATAGAAGATTAATTTTGAGAGAGACATTGGAAATACATAAAAACATTAATAGTTGTAATAATATAGTTAATAACATAACGGTACCTAACGCATCACCCATTCTAAAAATATTCCCACTCCACTCTAAGTCCCCGCCCTCTTCACCCCCACTTAAAATTGTTAACTGCATAATTTATTTATTGTACCTTCGTAATCAATTTGTATTCTTTCTAAATTTAGTATTGATAATGTCTTGGTAAAAGACGAAACAATTGTCTACTCATTTATAAAATATAGTGTGTATTTATAAAAAAGTTAAGTGTTTAGGTACTTCATACCATAATGGATAATACGCAAAAAGTTACGGATTATATTAAAAATAAAAATAAATTAAATACATTTTAAAAATCTTATGAATGTATCCGAATCGTTGATAAAAAATGAGAAGATTGAATGACTCCATCCAGAGTCCCGAGAGACGTCTTAAATGTCTAAGAAAAGACAAGAAAACCCTCTCTCTCTGTTTTTGGTATTGCACCCAATATTTGAGTGATTCTGCCATTATCATTCTCTATATTATGTGTTACAATCCAAATCAAAAGTACTCCAATAATAAGATAATAAATGGTATTCTATCAACTATTTACTATTTGTTTTCGTAATAATTCTCCTCATCATGTAAATACAAAATAGGCACATCATTGTACACTAGACATGAAACAAACAAAAATAGTTACACTACCCTCTCACCTCACGCAGTGGAATGGAATATTGTTGCATACAAGAAGACCCGTACTGATAACATATTGTTTTCTATATTCAAAACAATTTAGAAAATGAATGAACACGATGATGCACCTCAAAACACGACGATGCACTCTATAACCTATCAGTGGCCTTCTCTAAATCCTTAGGACATATAGTTTACTACTATTTTTGCTATTTTATCCAGACTCTATGTTGCATACCAACTCGAGTCAAAATAGATTTTAACGTAATCTTCAAACGCTAAAATGTATGGTTCAACGTCTTCGCTATTAATAATAAAATATTCCCTCGATTGTCATGTTAAGTCGTTAGGTATGTGAAGGTATATGTAGGTAGGTACTATTGCCTTATTTTGTTTTAAGTACCTATTTAATTATTGTGTGTTGATTGGTGTTGTGATGTCCTTAATATTGATATTATAATTAATATTATAACCAACTAACAACAATAAGACGATTGTGACAGTGATCGTTGCAGCTGAAGCCATATTATTAATATTATTCTTATTCTAAAAATATCACCCTGCACTGAGACCATAACAGCTTTTGACCAAGGCGATCTCGACAGAAAAAAAAACAAAAAAAACAGTGAGACAGAAAAAAAAACAAAAGATATCATCAAAAAGAAACGGAATCAAAGCCGAGTCTCTATCCTGTCGCCGAGTCGCGATTAATCATTGCATGTTTTGTTGAAATTATCAACATGAACATTCAAAATCATGAAACAATGTTATATCTGATATGTACCAATGTATGTACCTATGTACACATATTGTGTTTAGGTATCCTGGATGCGACATCGCGACACGCACCTGCTGACTGTGGGCCGCTACACGTACACCTCAGACCAGCGGTTCGAGGCTCAGCACAGTCCTCATTCCGAGGAGTGGGCCCTGCGTATCAGACCAGCGCAGAGGAGAGACACGGGTACCTACGAATGCCAAGTCAGCACAACGCCTCCTATCGGACATCATGTTTACCTTAGTGTTGTCGGTGAGTTACTCTCTCTATCTTCATTTATCTGCCTACCTGCCTAATAACATGGAATTTTACACATACGAAAGTGTTAATATTATATATTATACGATAGGTATGAATTCAATCACAATGTATGCATCACTTGCAGGGTAGAGAAGAGAGTATTAGGAGTTCGCATAATATTCTCTGGTAAAAGCAACAACGACAGTATAACTGTTGAATAGCAAGTTCAAAGATCACAAGGTCGTATCCTAGTGATAAACCAAGACTTAGCAGTTGCAAACAATATCGATAGGTGGCGGTGGGGTCGCGGTATGTGTGAATTTGCAGCTAATAATTACAATAATCTCAGGCTACCCACATACCTCTGTAGCCTAATGGTTAGAGAGCTTGACTCGTAATACAGAGGTGGTGGGTTCGAATCCCGGTAGGTGCGGTTGTCTGGATGAAGTCGCTTTTCAGCGATGAATGCAGTCACCCGCTCTGGAAAGATTGATATGAGAGAAGCATAAGAGAGAAAAAGGTGGAATTGGTGAACGTTACCATGGTGTAAAGCGCTTAAGCCAGCTTATGCCGATTCGTAAGCGTCGGAACACCTAATACTCTCTTCTCTACCCTGCAAGTGATGCATAAATTGTGATTTAATTCATACCTATCGTAAAATGTACTCTATATATATAGAGTTCGTCGGTAGCCTGGGGGTAGAGTCTCGGCCTTCAGAACAAGGGGTCCGTGGTTCGATCCCAGGTGCCGGCAAACTCCCCTTTCACGGCACAAGCTTTTAGCTTAGTGTGAAAGGTGTATTAGGTTGTATTTGGGTTTATAACAAAACGCAGATATATCTTTTTTTTTTAATATATAGGTATATATTTATATATATATTATATAAGCCCAAGTAGGGAAGGCAGAGAGAATGAAAAGCCACACAGCTCTATCCCTTTTGTGATATTTGTTATTGTTTTTTTTCTTTTGTTTGTTTTAAAGACACTTAGTTGTACCAGAAGATACGCAGTATAATAGTTGTAAGATGCATAGATATTTCATAAGTTTTTAAAATCTTATTAATATAAACAAACAGCTTCTACTTATTATAAAGTATAACTTAAATATTGTATGTTTCACAAACCAGTGAAGTTTGTTAAATTATTTTACATCATATTATTAATACTATGTTCCAACTCAAAAACAAACAACACAAAGAAATAAAAATAAAATGCACTCGATGAGGTAATCTATGCACCAATCGAGGGAAAAAACTTTGAAGGTAAAAATAAAAACATTCACTTATGAAATGAATACCCCATTACAAACATACACAAGTAATGAATGACGCACAGAAGGGGGGGGATATGCTCTCCAAGTAAAAAAAACCAGGGATATATCGGGGGGAGGGAGGGGAGGGGAAACAATGCTCGTAAGAACCTCATCACGTTCAGGACAGTCATCAACCAGAACCCTGTAGAGATCTGGAAACAGCACCCCTGAATTTTGGTAATGATGATAAGTTAAAGTCAACATCCCTGAAAAAAAATTGTAATTTCTGCACGACCTTTGGAAAAATGAATATTGTGCTTAGTTTGTATTACATTTCGGGAGTTGAAAAGTATTGGGAACCTAGTAGATCGTGGGGGACTATTCTAAAAAGTAGATCACTGCAATCAATCACAGTGTAATTAAAAAAAAAAACATTTTTCTGTACACAGATGATGTCAGAACATCTGGCGGACTAATCACTTACGTCATTTCTTCCAGACCACCAGTGCCATCTCAATTTTGCTGAGACAGTTCTTTTTCAAACTCTGGTTTTGACAATTCCTTACAAAACTCCGCGACCCAGCTGGGAATCGAACCCAGGACCTCTAATTAATTTATATAGGAAAACAATATCAGCTTTTGTACGTCTGTTCTCCAGCAAAGCAACACCATGATATCCAGCAGAATGTTTGACAACATCTATGTATTATTCAAATGTTAAAGAAACTTGTTTTGCACCCTTTCAATTTTGCCAACTTATACCTATGTGATAAAATATAGTAAATGCCATTGTATAATATATATGTACCTAATATGCATACAAACATTTAAAACTCATTTTCCTTCCTGCTTTGCTACAGTGCAAGTGAGTTTGTGTTAAGCATGTGTACGTTGTATGAGATGTACCTACATAAATAATATGAGAATGACAGTGTAGGTATTATGTGAAAGTATAATTTCAACACCAATAATCATTCTTATGGTCACTCACAACTTGGCTTCCTAATTCCACAGCCACTGTAAGGGCATGTAAGTCCTGAAGTTCTTTTTAGAATTGCGTATATGGAACACTCGTTTATCAGATGATCAATAGTTTGTGTCATTTCACATGTGCACACAGGTGAATCAATTCATCCTTGTTGATTTGTATAAATAAGAAGAAGAACAGCCTAGGTACATCTTATCAATACTATTTATTATACACCATATTATCCTGGGAAGTGTAAATCCAGAAAATTGTTCTCTTGGATTTGGTACTAGCTTACTGACGAAAATGTCCAAAATTCTCTCCACTTGTCTAGAGTACTGCGATCAGAGCTTTGAACTGCAGCTTTCCAGAAAGGACTTCGTAATATTAGGTGGTTTGGTGGATAATTATCTATACCTAGAAGAATGAGTAGATTGTAGTTGGACTAAACTTAACGGATATACATTATGTAGTTATAATATCTGTAAAGTCACTATTATGTAGGTGCGTAGCTATATCTTAACTATTGCAACTTGTCTAGAACCAGAGACTGAGATCCTGGGAGGCCCCGAGCTGTTCATCAACCTTGGTTCCACCATCAATCTCACCTGCCTTGTGCGGCATGCTCCCGAGCCACCACCCTCTATCACCTGGTCACACGGAGATCAGGTTAGTTAAACTACCACTGCTTACGTCGTAGCATCACAATATTATATTTTATTATTATTTAATGTTATCTTTAATATATTTTTTTTTTATAAATTATTTTATGTTATCTACTTTCACTACCTACGTAGTTTTGATTTGTCTGTTTTTTTATTTCTCAGATGATAAACTTTGATTCCGCCCGTGGTGGTATCAGCCTGGTGACGGAGAAAGGAGCTGCTTCAAGTAGCCGCCTGCTAGTACAGCGCGCGGGTCCTAGAGACTCTGGTCACTACACTTGCGCTCCATCCAACGCTCCCTCAGCCTCTGTGCGAGTTCACATTCTTAACGGAGAGCATCCTGCTGCCATGCATGGACAAGCTGTTCGTGCCCCTCCTCCCGGCATGCTGCCCGCCTGCCTGGTGCTATATCTTCTGGCGCTACGCTATCTCACTCTTGCTCCTGATCCGGGATAGATTCAGTGTAACTGTGTATTTACTCTGTAGGACACTCTATGACTTTTACATAAAATATTTTATATGTATTAGACATACCTACATACATAAATTATATATAATTATGTAATATTGAACTTATCATGAAAGTACCAACTCAATATAGTAACTACTTACCTACCGACCTTCATATTTAATGTGATAAAATACCTAGGTACTATACATCTCTACGTACACTTCATACGTATCAACGAATATTGTGTTTAGCCTAGTATTTTAAATACCTACAGGTGTCTGTGAACCGAGTGTGAGTAGCTACCTATGTAGGTACTTACTGTGGTGATAGATGTACTAACTAATGATACAAAACATTATGTTGTACTTTCCATAATAATTACATATGTATGTATGTAAGCTCCTACATAATATACATACCTACAGTGTCGGTGATTCAATAACATTTGAATGATTGTATATATAATATATAGTATACATACACCTATGCAGTTACATACAACGCGATGTGACATTTCAGTGCAGTGGAGGATGGTGAATGTGGAGTAAGGTAGGTGTGAGTAGGTACCTACCATCTGAATGCTGGATGCAGGAGACAAGAGAGACACGCTGTGGTGGTATATTGTGATGAGCAGTGCGTAGTCTCCCGTGCACTATAATAATGTAGGTACCTACCTACCTATGTGTCTAGTCTACCTACCTATATATGTACATAGGTACCTACCTACCTTTGTGTTTACATGAATCAATAATAATGATACTACCCTATTATACTCGCACTTGTACTGCAACACAATACACACACTCATACGAGTATGTACATACCTACATAAGTATGTACTTAAATACATTTTGACATTGCGAGATTTCATGAACACATGTAGGTACATATTACATACATAGGTAGGTAGGTACCCACTAGCAGAGGATCTGACTAAATAATAAACTGCATACAAACAGACACAGAGACTACAGCATTACTGCTTACATAATTCCTTGGTATGTAGATATTGTACATATTATCATGTCAAGACGGTGGAGGACGAACCTCTCACCAGTAGGTAGGTAGATAATAATATCCGTGTGGCAGTCAGTGGCGTAATGAATATGTCCAGACAATATAATATTATGTACTGTAGTAGGTACCTACCTACCTACATACTAACTTACCAACATAATAATATTAGGTATGTTTAGGTATACCTACCTACCTACAGTCAGTGGCGTGTGATAGATATATATATATATATAATATAATATGTAGAGGTGTGTATCTACATAATATCTACATACATATGTATGTAATTACTATGTAATAGCCGCAGTAGGTAAACATATTACTGTATATTATTATGATGCTCCTCTGTACCTTCATTCATTCATAACTAATAAACCTTATCAATTTTGTCATAACAACATATATACCTATATTCGATGGTTTAAAGCACAAAAGACACATGTCCACTATTTAGGTAAAATGGGTTAATATATGTACAAGATCGGTTGCAACGTTGTCTATATACTGATTACAGAATTACCAATAATACTTATATCATTATCGAAATATTTAACAAAAACCAGATGCCAAACATTCTTTAATTATCATTTTTTTGTGCACAGATGTAACATGTCACATAAAATATTTAAGAATGTATTTATATCGACATAATTGATTCTTAAAAAGCACATTTCCACCAAGAACATCCTCTGAATTAATTTAAAATTAGTTAATTAATTTTGAATCTCAAACTTTCAAAACCTGTTTTCTTTAAACTGTCACATGTGGACATGTGTCTTCTGTGCTTTATACCATCGAATATAACGTATGTATTTATACCTAGTACATACCTACCTAGTAATAACTTACAATACATTGTTATTATAATATACCTAGAATACTTTATATCACACATCCAGATAGATGCTTAGTATCTACATACATTTACATAACATTATGTGCAGTGCTGTCAGATGATATCTCCTGCCCTTGTTAATAATAACATATTATTATTGTATCTTGTGTATAAATATTTTGTTGGTTTATCAGGGACATCCCTTTCCTGATGTAAAATGTTATGTTTTTATATTTTACCAAATAATTATCTACTATACATACATTTATATATACACTCTACTTATAGGTATATACATACATCATACATCATTATATTTAGGTACCTACCTACCTACCTAGGTGCATTATCAAATATCCACGATATTGACTGCGACATTCATAATATGTATGTATAATACTAACCAAAGTGTGTGTGTATACATCATCATGTAGGTACATACAATCATAGACATTACATGATACACAAACCACAATATATCTAGCTATGTGTGTGGGAGTATGTAGTTATTCGAATGCTTCATACAAAATGAAGCGGCATGCGTCCACATGTTATAATAGTTATTCATGTGTACTTGTATTGCATACACATGTAGGTACCTACTAGTAATGTAACAAATATTCGTATTCGCATTCGCATATTTCAAAGTATTTGCAAAAAATATGCGAAAGTTTTGCGAATAATATTTCGGTAATAAAATATCGGATACTTACCCGATACATTGCAGAAAAAAGTACTGCAAGAAAATGTTCTTTAAGAAAACCGAGGAGTTTTGAAATATTTTAAATTCCTATACCATTTTGAAAATTCGGCGACGGGGGGGTAGAAATTTTAATGATTGAGCAATATTGTAGAAATCTAAGCAAGTCAATATTCGCTATTCGCATTCGCATTCGCGAATATCGGCAACAAATATTCGCATTCGCATTCGCGAATATCGGCAACAAATATTCGCATTCGCATTCGCGAATATCGGCAACAAATATTCGCATTCGCATTCGCGAATATCCAAAATCACACATTCGTTACATCACTAGTATCTACCTATAAAATAATGTATAGATTATATTATATCTAGGTAGGTACTCGTATAGAGTCACACTGCTCTAATTTATTTTTTAAAGTGATATATCCGAGTACCTACCTATATTTGTTATATACCTACGTGCTCTTACACACTTTTCTTCTAATCGCCTGAAAATGGGGCTGAGATTCTCCGAATACTAGTGAGCGTAACTAAACAGTACATATTTTTTTCACCTTTCACAAAAAGCTATAATCTTGTATCGTGAAAGAGGGATTTATTGGCATCTAGGATCAAACTGTCCATCTCTTGCGCATGAGGCCGACACTCTACCTCCAGGTGATTGACGAACATACATAAATATTTTAGCCTGTCCGTATATATGTATGTATGTATTCATAATGTTACATAATGGACTCCTTAGTGACATGATCTCATTAAAATTGTAATATCTTTATCAATATATAATATATTTAAAAATATTTTAGCCTATAGCCTGCTCAGGGGATGAGACCTCGTATAGAGTGTATTATTATACTTCTGTCTTTCCTTATTACAGAGTCCATTAAGGACATAATAAACATACATACCTAAATACGAGCCGACTCAAATATTTATGTGTGAATTTTCCTTTCATAAAAATCAACTCTTATTCGAATGTGAATACTTTGCCATGAGATTAAATACCCATGACAATTAATAGAATGCAAAATAGATATACCTACATAAATATATCTACTCACACAATATTATCGAACCATTGCATATACTTTGGTAATTATATTTGTATTTAAGTATATGTTAGTAGATAATATTAGATGCATATTACGTAATATTCAGGTGTCCGACAAAAAAAACATATTATGTACATACAGTGGATGGCCAAATTATTAGGGACAGTACAAAATTTCTTGTTTTTTCCAGTTTGATTGAAGTTTTTGATCAAATATGTGGTTGTAGCCAACGAAGGTATTTTTTTATTTAATAGTATAAACTGTTGAGATCATAAAAACTACAAGTCACATGATTGAAACTATTTATTTTTTATGTAAAAAATATATAATACGAGTACAATAACTACCGTCTAATCGAATTAATCCTAGTATTTTGCGATACCACTTTTTGCTGCAATTAGAACTTCTATACGTCAAAGCATGCTATCTATGCAGATTTTTGCATTCTGTTGAAGCTTCGTATTGTGATGGCATTCTTTGATCAGAGTTTCAACCAGCTCGCGATTGGTTGTGACCACTTCCTTGGCAACTCCCATTTAAGGGGTTCCCACATATTTTCTGTAGGTTTCATGCCAGGTGAGTTGCCCAGCCAGGGCAAAAAAGTTATGTTTTTTTCTTCCAGGAATGCAGTGATACTCTTGCTTTTATGATACGGTGCCGAATTGTATATAAAAGCTTACTTATCGTGACCACCGAACCATTCTTCAAGTTGTAGAAACAGTTGAGTTTCAATCAATCGCTTATACTGATCCTGTCTCATCGTCCCTTTCACGATGTAAAGGCATCCCATGCCCTTGGCTGAAATTACAAACCATGCCATGACACTAACCATTGATTTGACTCTTTCCACAAGACAGTCAGGGTGGAACCTGCTCTCTAGAACGTCGTCAAGCAAATTAAGTTTTTTCGACCAAAATCTGGAAAATTTTTGTCGGAGAAGCACACCAGTAAAGTATAACAAAAATCTCAAAAATATGGTATTCTCAAACTTTACAGTACTAAGAAAGTAGTGTTAACTCGATTCTAATCTGCAACACTCATATTCCGGTGTTGATTGGACCATTGCAGCCGTTTCTTTTTCATTGTTTTTGTAAGGCGTGATTTTTTGATTGGCCTACAAACAATCAAGTTGTCTTCGGCCAACCGTCTTCTGTCTGTCTTATAGAAAAATGCAGATTCTTCATCCTTGATCATCGCAGTCAGACAGGTCATACCTACTCATTTTTCAATTTTGGAAGCATATATCTCTGATTTTCCTATCGGTATGGGGAGTAATTATTCTTTTTTACCCGCATTTGCTGATACGGCTACTTCCAAGGGCTTGGTTTGAGCCATTTTTATTTTGATTCTGGTGACTTCTGACTTTTTAATTCCTGTTGGATCTGCTATATGTCTCTAGGAATGTGTAGAGTATAATAACTAGTTTGCATTTCTCTGCATTTTCTTGGAAACGTGTCTGAAGACTTGCCCATGCAAAATCGAGATAATTTTGAGGTTATTTTTTTATTTATTTTATTTAACAACAATTATACAGACATGACTATACACAGACTATTTGATAAAACTTAAATCTAAACATCCTCCTTATAGAGACAAGTCTCGTGTAAAAGAGGGTATCACATGCAATGTTCAAAAAATTTAAATCCACCAAAAAATATATCTAAAATTGACTAAACAAGAAACATTAGGTATGTACTTTTTAATTATTTACTCACAAAAAAATATCAGGAAAATCAATTTAAAATTGTTTTATATGCCTTCATAACATGAGTTGTTTTTTACATGTTTTTAGCAAGCGACGACCGAATAAGGATTAATCTTACTTTTTTCGTAAATTACATAGATTAGCAGTATTTTCACTTATCAAAAATGATAGTAGTGACACCAGCAGTAAAATTAAATAAAAAAACCTTTTATAAGTTTATATTTTTTGCTCAAATAATTCAGCAAAACTAGAAACTACAAAAATTTTACACTGTCCCTAATAATTTGGCCACCCACTGTACACATGGAAGAGATGTATCTACTTACACACACATGGACCTATATATAGGTATACTAAGTATCATTATACATACATACTTACCTGCATACATTATTATTATTATTATACTCATATGAACATCTTCCTATAAGTACTTACATTAATATTATATTATCCAAATATTATATACCTATATATGTATATGAACCTACTTAGAATATGTACATATTACAATAATGTTATCTATTACCTACTTAACTACTTTGTCTCTCATTCTGTCATCTTCAATGTCTTACTTAGATTGATATCTACCTTCACATATATATGTACCTACCTACCTACTTAATTATAAAATATAATTACATATATATTACTTCATACATACCTAAGTAATATTATATGATGTACCTATGTTGTAAATAAACGATGTTGAACCACGATATTAATTTTGTTTTCTATTATACCAACCTACTTCTTTCATTGTTTTGTGAAACATATAATTAAATACTAACTTTTTGATACATCTCAACCTCAAATGGACCGTTAAGATAAAACATTTGTTGTTGCAAGTCCCAGATTCTGGAGCAAGCTTCCTCTTCGATAAGAGATGAATAGAGGGGAGCTCGAATACTAAAGACACACCTAGTAGAAGGGTTTTGTTTCGGATGGAGTGTCCGATTCGTGTTCATGAATGTTATTATTTGTAGCCCGACGTTTCATCCACATCATTGGCGAACATCTTCATGAGTATTTTATGCATTTATTATAGGACTTTTATATGTGTAGGTAGGTACCTACCTATAGATACATACGTGTACCCATACTTAATGTAATACCTACCTATGTGTAATACGATTACTTACGTTTATTATATCCATCCGATTTAGGGATGTGTTTTTAAATGCCACAAATGCTACATGCTTTGAAGCATTCGTGGATGTCAACCTGGTCCACCGCTCACCTGTTAGTGTCGTAGATGCCAATTATGGCTTTGTGGTACTGATGGGTTTAAAAGACTTTAAAATTATTTGTTTTCATTAGCTCAAACGGATAAAGATATGTCCTTCGATTCCTGAAATATCTGGGAAAAGAGGTTATTTCAAAATAATATTTTTGTGAGTGGGTAGATATCTACCTACACAGATACCTACCTGTCCTATAATGTACCTATATACATATAAGTAATATAAGAGAAGTTCTTAATCTAACAGAGGATCTCAGTAGCAATGGTTTGGTGTGGTGTAGATACACACATACATACATAGGCTGGTTGGTTAGTTGGTAGGTACATTCAAATCCTTATCAGAACACAGAACAGGAGGGACTCCTAACGAGGAGATCGCGTGACCTCCACACTATTAGGTATAACACCCACGTTAAGGAATGTATATATATCTACATAGGCAGCTGTATACATACATTATACCTACTAACAGTCACCGCACATTGCATCTGGAGTGTGTTGTTTTCAGCTGTTTGGTAGGTAGGTACCTACCTACATTATATTATTATTCTATAAATACTCTCCTATTTATTTGAGAAGACGAATTACGTAAGAATCTATTGTAGATGGGTGTATCTACATACAACAGAGTAGACAAAAATAATTGTGTAGCTTGATGAAGCAGATCTTTCTTGTCGGTAGTTACAAGTTAAGTACATAGGTGAGGTGGCAATCCACCTTGATGTTGTGATGTGAGGTAGAGCTGATGCGATCCGATGGAAGGGATGTGGTGTTATGGTATTACTATGTAAGAAATGGCTGTACCTCGTAGAGCCCTCCTTAAATAGTTGTCAGATGATAGAAATGTTATGACGCTTTACGGTATAGTCACGTAGGTGCTGATGCACAACAAATCCAAACAAACAGATAATATCGACGTGCCCTACGTATATGTGCGTAAGTGCACAAACCTAAATTTTACACCAGAGCGATTTAAAGTTTCTATGAAGTTTTTTTGACATAACCTTTTTTCTATTCGACATATTTACTTGAAAATTGGCAACTATTATTCAATTAATGTGTGTAATAATACTGCGTATTAAATTTCTCTACAAATGCAATAGTTTTAGAATTTTAGCACTTATCTACTCACATATACGTCGGAAACAAAACAACATCTACCAGCTTAACTACTACTTGAGTTGTTATACGCGGGGAAAATACTATTGTGTTTTTAAGGCATATATTGACATGATTCTAACTATTTACTTAAAATGTTTATAGTTTTTATTAACAATTAGAACTTACTTAATAAAAAACCAAGAATGGTTGTTATTTCTGGACTCAGAATTAACGTAGTTTCTTCCTTATTAGTATTTTCATAAACCTTTATTTGGTCCGACGTAAATGTGAGTAAGTGTCATACACTAGCAATTTAGTGAATATGTATGTGCAGATATCTTACAGAAAATGAATATAATTTGGAATAATAAAATCAAATGTGTACTTATATTAAATTTATACTTTTCGTGGGCATTGTGCACTTGTGTAATAATTCTGTAAGTTATCTTCCTTCCGTTTGTGAATAAAATTGGATTTTGTTTAATATCAAAGTAATATTTAGCAGATTCTTTTCACTAAGGAAAGTAAGATCAAAATAATGAAACATTTTTTTAAACAGGGATAAAAGTATGATTTTTTATTAATAATAAGACTTCTAGAAAAATAACGATTTCGTCTAATAAATAAGTGAAAATAAATACCTTTCAATATATATGCATATACCAAAAATATTTTGTCGCACAAAATCATAATAACATTGGTATTAGTATATGGCAAATTGATGTGTCTGATATAGCCCGTTGTTCTCAAGATAGCTTGTTATTTGAGATGTGACTACGCGTTTGATTAATTTTGACAGAAAATGTGAGTCGGATATGTACCTGTAGTTGCATAAATGTCTTTGGCGTCTAGTGTGCTTTTTTGGAGTAGGTACTGAAGTTTTTGAGAATTGTGAAATTCTGTGTATTTATTTAGAAGACTGGCGTTTTATCAAGCAATTGCCATTTAAAACAATTAATATATTTGTTTAATAGATTAAATTAACACAGCTATAAACTTAGTTATTTATGATTTCATTTGTGAATACAATAAGCCTTGTGTATTTTAGCTACGAAATTGATACTTTCTCGCAAAGTCGTCTATAGTTGAACGACTACATAACGCTAAAATGTATTTCGACGGCTTAATCAGCAAACAAGATAACTCCCTTAAACCAAACTTTTCAGGAGCAACATAAAACCTTATCATATATCAATAAATACATTAATATGATTTTTCATTGCTGTTTTTTTATTGTTTTTAAGTTCAAAATCGTTAATAAATAATAATTTATTAATAACGTAATTTTTCAAAATTTCTTCTAAAGAAGGAGTTAGCATTTTTGCTAACGATATTTTCATACAATTTCAATGGAGTCTGCGTTATTTCAGTTTCATGAGTGCATGTTTTCTAACAAAAACGTCACCGCACACTGACAGCCGTCATACAAATGGCGGTAAAATGACGGAGTTAGCGTTTTTACCAATTGCCAGATGTTTGCATGGAGCTATCTTATTTTTGTGTAGCATTTTTTGTTAGTTTTTAAAAATATTTGGGAGTTATCATTTTACAGGATTATGAGTTACATCTTATAAAATCTGTTAGCGCAATAAAATCAATTTAACAAAAAAAGGAGTTATCTTGTTTGCGGATTAGGCCGTCGATTTTGACTACGGCTGAAGATATCTTTAAACCTCCTTATGTTCTGCAACCTCTGTAGCGACGCATTTCGCCACCACACCACAATGGGGAACATGCTTGTGTGAGGTATTCCTCAAAGAATAAATATTATCAATTTATATTAATTAATATAAACTGATCACGAAAATCCTACTTAATAAGAAATGATTAAATAAAACGTTTCGTTCATTATTTTCATTTTGAAAAAATCCATATTTTTTGTGAAAATTTAAAACACAATGTTATTGAATTAGCCCGTTGTGACATCGATAGGCGCTATGTTGTATTGGCTGACATTTTACTTTTAGCGCTTTCTATAGTGGCTGATGACGTCACACACTGTTCCGCCTTTTTGCGGCGAAGTGCGAAAACTGCTTTTTCAAATGATGATAAAAGCCTTAAAATTGCAGAACTAAAAAATATGAAAGGCACCATAATTTTTGTAATCATCTGTTTTATTTTTTGAACTGCATATTTTTTTGTTAAAGTTTTCCATTGGACTGTCATGATCAACTCCAATTTCTACCGAATGTTTCACAGGGAGTAATATTATCAGCTTAATATTATTATAGTACCTACCTACCTACTTATGTACATATGTATAGTTTTTAAATACATGCGTACCTACATCTTTTAAATACCTACATTATTATGTCAGCATGTATTTTGCTATGATTAGGTAATTCCAATACTAACGTAGGTAGGCACCACATTTATCAGTAGGTACATAGTTTTATAGTCACACTCAATAAAGTGTTGACTCAAGAAGTGACAAATTCAACAACAAGGTTTTCTGTAATATTGTAAAATAGCTCTTAGAGGAGGGGGGGGGGGGTTGGTAATGGGATAGGATGGTACGGCAGAAATGAATAGGGTGTGTGGAGTGTCGAGCAAGCTGTTCGCTGTTGAGTGTTGAGCACGGGACTGCCGCACGTCCCTGCGGAGGTGGGACTTGAATCCATAACTACTTAAGGCATTTATATAAGGTGACAAAAATACTGCACGACTATGAACTTTATTACTCCGCTGGGAGACCTCACAGAGTCAAATAGACGGGATACTCACCTGCCTGCCCAGCACCCAGCATCTACCTACTGAGTATAATAATATGTACTTACCTACTATGTATGTAGCTTAGTGTATAAATATTATATTATATTATACTTATTGGATCCTTAAAAGTTTCTGGACATCATATTTCTGCTTTTTGTAACAAATTTTGATTATTGGGTATACTTATTGTTATTTTTTTTTTCCTATGTGTTTATTTTGGATCCTTGTATTATTTTAATAAAAATATAAATATTGGTGTTTCTCTACCTTAAGGGGATATTGAAAGTTTTACAGTAGTTTAAAAGATTCCCACGAGGCGGATTTGGCCGGCCGGCCATTCAGGCTGCCCATATGGCTCGCCCGTGAGGACAAATTTTTGTTTGCAAGTGCGGATAAATAGGAGTCTTTGACTCCTGAGATATCCGGGTGTGTGGAGGGTCCTTTCAATATATATTATACTTATATTGGCACGTAAATAACTACAATGTTATAAGATACTGAGATGGTTTAATTTCAACTAGGTATTTACTTTGTGATGTAAATGCTCTAGTGACACCCAGTTTATTAAATAATAATTATTTATAATACTAAGGCAGATTGATAAGTCAGGTAAAAATGGATGAAACGGTGTTGCTAGTATGCAAGTTATAACATGTTTGGACAGGTACGTGCTTTGAAGGAACATACACGAATTTTCATACTGAAATTTGAATTTGGAATTGTTTTTTCAGTTGTTTTGACCGGACAAGTAGTTCTTTTGCTGTTAAAATTGAAAAAAGTGTTGATAAAACATTACTTTTTACGCAAAAAACCATCACGGATACAATGAAATGTCTTGATAAATATTAAAGTGAATCTTCTCTGTCACTTAAGATGATTCACAAGTGGTTTATTAGATTTCTTTGTGGTAGAACGAGCATGGAAGACGCTTCTCGATCAGGACATCCAATTGAGGTAACCACTCTAAAAATGCTCCTAAAAATTTACGATATTGTATTGAGTTATCGATGAATGACGTTGAAAGAGGTAGCCAACACTTCAAACATCTCATACGAACGAGTTTTCATAACATTTCACGAAAATTTGCGTATTAAAAAGTTTTCAGCAAAATAGCTGCCGCGTTTGTTGAAAATTGACCAAGAACGTGAATGAGTAACATTTTCCCAGGCAAATTTTCGGCTGTTTGAACGAAATCCAGATGAGTTTTTACACCGTTTCATCGCTGTAGATAAAACAAGGATTCATCTTTACACATTAGAGACAAAATAATAGCCAAGCAGTGGGTGGAAGCTGGTGAAAGTGCTCCGAAGAAGGTCAGGGTGGTTCCATCAGCAGGCAAAGCTATGGCTAAGTTTTTCTGGGACGCACAAGGTACAATCTGAATTGATTTCCTCTAAAAGGAAAAATAATTAATGGAGAGTATAACTCTACACTTTTGGTCCAATTGAATCAAGAAACCAAAGCAAAATGGCATCATCTTGCCAAGAAAAAAATCCTGTTTCACCACGATATTGCTTCTGTTCATTCTTCCGCCATTGCAACGGCGAAGCTGATGGAGTCACGCTACAAAATGCTTCCCCGTCCACTATTATTTCCTCACCTGGTTCTCAGTGATTCCTAACTTTAACCAAACATGAAAAAATGGCTTGGGGGACGAAGATTTGCAACTGATTTGGAGGCTATCTCCGAAACTATGGCGTATTTTCAGGGCCTTGGAAAAGATAACAAAAAAAGAGTGGATCAAAAAAGTCCAGCATCGTCTAACCAAGCGTATAGCTCTAAAAGAAGATAAAGTTGCGAAAAAATATCATTCGTTCGAAAAAAGTAACTCTTTGTTACATTTTTACCCGACTTATCAATCCACCCTCGTAAACCTATATTACTATATTCTGCTTAGTTTGGTGGTTATAAATTAAAGTAATTTATAGTTCACTGTACACAAGTTCCATCTCCAGTACAACCTTAATCAATAAAAAAAAAATATTTTCGCAAGTGAGAGCAATTATCAACAAGGCGGCCGCTACCATCCCACCTCCCATATTATGTGCATAGACTAGACTAGCTAGACTAGACTGTATTGTGCTCTACATACATGATCATCTTAATGTTTATACCTACTACACATGCAAATCATATAATGGAAACACGATCCATATTATATCATTATATTGACCACTATACATATAATACATGTGTATTGCACAATGATTTTTCTTTATGAACAGTTACTCACTTATACATAATATTATTATATTTGTATAGTCACATATTATTTTGTTAAATGACATTGATTTTAAAAAGCGCATTCATATGATGCCATCGGCGTGGGAGGCAGGGGGACGGGGAAGGGGTAGGAGATGGTCAGAGACTCGGAAGGATGTAACAAGTTAGTAGTTGGCCCCAGAGAGAGAGAGAGACATAATAATATCTATATGAATGCATGTGCATAACAACATAGAGATAGTATGTATGTGGGTAGGAACTTGCCTGAAGGCTGTAACAGGCCTGAGTCAACAACACACTTTCGTCTCACGTTCCCTCTCCGTTAGCGTTCGGGTGCAGACGATGTTGCAAGCAAGTGTCAATTTCGTTGCTAAGATACACAATAGTTACGAAAATTAACACTTTGGCGCACCATCGTCTGCACCCGAACGCTAGCGGAGCGGGAACGTGACGCAATAGTGTGTTGTTGACTCAGGGCGCTGTCACCGCGCGGTGTGATTACACATTACATACATACCTACATACATTTGTAAGGTCCCACATCATCATAATTTATCAAACTTGCAGGAAAAATCCGTGGCCATTAATATGAGGATTTACCCAACCCTAAGCGGGTTTGATTTATGAATGAAGATATAACACAATGGTTGTGATAGGTATGGGCGGAGGGAGCAACGAGGCGAGGAGAGGCGGAGCGGGACATGGCTTTA
Source organism: Athripsodes cinereus (assembly GCA_947579605.1). Classification (NCBI taxonomy): domain Eukaryota; kingdom Metazoa; phylum Arthropoda; class Insecta; order Trichoptera; family Leptoceridae; genus Athripsodes; species Athripsodes cinereus. The sequence goes on along the minus strand of OX388321.1, from coordinate 25,643,180 downwards.
GTATGGTATACCTAGGCATAATAACTACATACCTATATCTACCTTTATATTATTTTTACTTCCTATGTGGCCACCTTTCTATATTGTTGGTACAGGTTGCATTATTGTTAAAGACTGTTGATCTACTGTTTTAAGTTAACCACGCTATATTCTACAGAGTTCGTCGGTAGCCTGGAGGTAGAGTCTCGGCCTCATGAACAAGGGGTCCGTGGTTCGATCCCAGGTGCCGGCAAACTCCCCTTTCACGACACAAGCTTTTAGCTTACTGTGAAAGGTGTATAAGTTTGTATTTGGGTTTATAACAAAACCCAGATATATCTTTTTAAAAAAAAAAAAAAATTTTGGATCGACGTATATTTGTTAACAAACGTTTTTGTTTTGTTATTAAGCATGAAACTTAACATAACAAAAAATCAAAACAGTCTTGCAAATGAAAATTCGGAAGCAATTTTACGTGTGGCGACAAGTGATGTTAATTAAAAAAAGAAAAAATATGTAAAAGTGAAAGTAGAAAGCTTTGTTTTCGACGTGATATAAATAAGCTGGTTAAGATTTGAGCCGTGAATGTTGCGAAACACTTTCAGATTTATTATTATTTTTGGCAGTTTTATTAAGCGATAAAATATGAGATGAGGGTGAAGGAAAAACTTGGCATTAAAATTTGTTTGTATCTACGGTACTGTCACAGGGCGCAATAAGGAAATTGTATACGAGTATAGGTAGGTATGTATCGGAAGGTATATATATATCTATGTAATGTAATGTAGTAATACCTTCTTCTTCTATCAGTGCCATATCAGGTCCCCCCGACGTTGGCGATCACTCTGGAGAATGCCTCCAGGCCTGAGTCAATAACACACTTTCACGTCACGTTCCCGCTCCGTTAACGTTCGAGTATAGACGAAGTTGCAAGCAAGTGTCAATTTTGTTGCTAAGATACACAATAATTACGAAAATTAACACTTTGGTGCAACATCGTCTGCACCCGAACGCTAACGGAGCGGGAACGTGACGCGAAAGTGTGTTATTGACTCAGGCCTCAGCTCTCCCATCCGTGTTATAATTATAATACCTACTTACCATTAATTTTGTATTTTGAGACTTGTGGTGTCTACATAAATATATTTTTTTATATAGGTAATCATTTTATGTAGTGAGTTAAGAATGCAAATTTAATACATAAACAAAATGCCCTGTGTAGTACCTATAGGTATTTACGTACACGCATGTGTTAGTAAATGGTGCTCGTTGATTGCTAACTTTTAGTAACAATACATACATAGAAAATGCGTCATACCATAACAAGATAGTAAATCCAACATCGACATGGAATTATAAGAAGGCCGCTATGCAGCAATGGTTAACCCAGAATGGTATTTACCGAAACTCCTGTAGGTCTTCTGATTTTTCTTCTAAAATAAACATAATTATTTGACTTTACTAGCATCATCATCATTGTTGCTCTACAGCCCGTTATGAACCTTGGCCTCTTCCAACATTCGCTTCCATCTTCCCCTATCTTGGCATGTGTCTACTCTTCCAAGACACATATGGATATTATGTATTTAACGTTGTGTCGGCCATTCTGCGAGATGGTCCTGATGATACACATCAGGGATGTTGCGAATATTCGCATCCGCATCCGCAAATTATTATTATTATTATTATTACTGACAATAAGACGATTCTTACAAGGATCATTACAGCTGAAGGCCAATGCGATCCCAGAAGAAAACATTAAACAATATCCAAACGACAACACAACTACAATATATCCTCGATTTTCCTTATAAATTCTGCATATGTCACGTTGAAGATATCAACAATGTTGAAACACAACACCTTTTCGACGAATCCAATCTGCATATTCTGGTGACGGGCCATGTCTCGTCCCGTATGCAAAGGCAAGAGCCAAGTCTCTGCCCAACTGTACGCAGTGAAATGGAGTAAAAC